>APFE030738161.1:5215-33556 GCA_000404065.3 Pinus taeda | reverse complement strand
GACAGGAAATGGAAGATGAAAATGAAAGATGGCAATGGGGAATAGAAATGGCAATGGGCAATAAGCATATGAATGAGCCTCTTGCTTTTATTTGTGGGTTATGAATGGAAAAAAAGAAATGGAAAGTGGATGTGAATGTAAATGGAAAAATATGAAGTGGAATGAGGTGAATGGTTTATTATGGAGTATGGTGGATGGATGTGATGGATGGATGGATGTGATGGAGACAATAATATCTGAAAGTTTCAAGTGTTTGGATCTGATTTTGCATCAGCATATTTCCTCTTTGTTGTTGATCATCCTCTTATGAAACAAATTGGTCTCTTAGAGAGACACCATTTTCTTGTAGTCATTTTTCCTTCCTCCTGAAACCTGCAAAAAACTAATACTTCTTCTGCAATGGAATGTAAGATTATCAAAGGAGAGAGGTGATCAATCTCTCTAGTTATGATATTTACACACAAAATTAAGAATTTGTATTAATGAAACAAGTTCTCAAAGGAAAAATCAAAAGAATTTATACCTGCTCTGAAATTGGTGCCCAAGTTGAATGTTGCTTCTTTTCAGCAATTTATTTCATTATTTTCCATTTCAAACTCTAATGATAGATTTCTCATTATATAGATCTTGTTGAGACCTTTCCAATGATACTTAAATCATCAAAATCTGATTTTGTATGAGAAAGATAGGCTGATTTGAACAATGAGATTTTTCTGGCTACGGAATTAAAGAACAGCTGCGGAATTGGACTTTAGTTGCGGAATGTGCACGGTTTTGTAGCTAAAAATATTGAATACAAATTTAACCATTCATCTTTTATCATCAGTCCAAAATTAATCAATACTTTCAGAAAAGTGAGCAAATAACTTATTCATTTCATTGATTCAAAATTATTATTTTTTCTTGACATGCAGCGACTTAGTGTGGCGACTCAGTGATAACACACAACTTTGAATTCCCTTTGACCGAGGTCTTTTTCATCAAATTAGACCGAATGAATAGGACACCATCCATGTACTGACATTTCCCCAGCTACCCATGTGGCTTGTTTTTCTTGATGGCACCTGCAACCTAGAGTTTAACAAAACAGCTGCGGAATCTGGGGTTGGCTGCGGAAACCTGGGATCAGCTGCGGAAACCCTGTGTGAACTAGCAGTTGCGGAAAGGCTTGCGGCTAATGAAAACATAGTGTGGAAATTACTGTGAAATGGAGTGGCTGTGTGCGTGGAAGAGGGAAAAAAATGTGGAGGAGTGAAGAAATCCCTTTACTATTTGAGAAATGGAGTGACTGCATGGATAGAAATCAGACGTTTATGGATATGGGAATGGAATGAAAATGTTTATGGAAGTAGATGACTGTGACTAAAGTGACTGTATGTACAGAATATGTGAAAACATAGTAACTATATGTGAAAACATGGTGATTTTTATACATAGGTAGTATGAAAATGGAGTCACTATGTATGCAAAGAGGCTGCGAAGATATGGAAAGGGGAAAAAAATCGGAGGTGTTGCACACATAGACAAAGTATGAAAACAAAGTGATGTTGAATGAATAATCCAAGCAATATAGATGTAAAAGAGTCGTATTCAACTTGGTCAAGTTATGGAACTAATCGCTAAACAGGTGCTTGAAGAAGTATTGTATTCAATTGGGATACGTCTCTGCTGTCGGCCATTAAATTGAAGTACAGTCACGAAGGTTGCATGAGACTGTTAGTAATTAAAGACACGTAAACAAGATTGAATGCCAGCACATACTAGGTTCCCAAATTGTTTTTGTATTCTCCAAGCACACTGAGTCAAAACAACAGACTTTTCAACAATTAAAAATCCGTTTTTCTCTCCCGCGGCCTGCAAAAATGGGCTCCAAATAAATAAGGAGATCTCCCAAACCGCTTCAAATTCCTTAAAACGATTTTTGGGTTATCTAATTGACCCACCTGGAAAAGAAAACCCATGTTTTATTTTTTTGAAATTCATCACCATTTGGGCAAATCGAGCATTTGAATTTTGACGTTTTTCTGTTGTTTACGTTTTTTCTCTGAGTTAAATTTTTTTCTTTGTTTTGCACTTTATGAATTGGTTGCATTCGGCTATAAATTTTTTTGAATCAAAGGTAGGAAGATTTTCCAGCGGTAGTATGCACCATGTTAAAACACATAATTTGGTTTTAGCCTCAGGTATTCAAATGCAATTCGTGAAGTGAAATGCTCTGTAAAATAGATTTCAAAGAAAGATTGTTTTCAGGTACAGTCAACAGCAAATATGGGGAATGAGCGAATTGCCAATAACCAAGAATTGAAAGAAGTTTGTGAAGCTTACAATGGAGATCATGAGCTCAGCATTTTCTCTAAGTATTGGTGACTGCAGCATGCTTTAAGCTTCTACTTTCAATCTATTTGCACAATTTATGTAGGCCTCCATAGGTTTCAGATTTTGCCATGATTGAGAAATTTCTTATGTTGGCTTTCCAAAAACATTCCAAAACAAAAGGCTTCCTATATGAATAAGATGCATAGTTCAAATGAATGCAAATCAATTGCTTACAAAGGGATGAGAATGCACTGAAAGGAAATCATGAAGAGGCCAAAACATCAAATCAATATGCAGATTTTTCTTGTTGAAGCCACAGTGAAAAGCTAAGATTCAAGATAGCCTTAGATTGTTTTTCTCTTTTTTTTCTTCTCTGAAATTGTAAAATTTTATAAAAAGGATTAATGATTTTCAATTTCAGGCAGCAAATACTTCAAGAAAAACATGCCAAAAACAGGACTTTGACTTAGGTCTTAGGCTGATTTTTCATCGATCTGAGCTAGGTGACTAGGATAGGATCCATGTCGAGACAATTCTGGAGATGCCCATGTGGTCGGTTTTTTCATTGGACATTTGTAACCTGCTAAACCTTGAAACAGATGCAGAATCCTGTGCTAGCTGCGGAATCAAGTGCTAGCTGCGGAATCAGGGCAGTTTCTGCAGCTGAGTTGCAAAACCTTATTAAAGCAAGATACAGTGTTTTGAAGACCACTACAAAGCATAACCAGACAATTTTGGTCAATTTGAACCTATCAAAGCAGTTGAGTTTTTTTCATCATTTTTTTTTTATTGAATCAATTGAAATGTTGAAGTTTATTTTGTCTCCTTTTTTTTTTCTCTGTTTTTTTTACATAATAATTCTTTTTCTGATCCTCTAGATCACACAAAGTGCAAGAGGAGAGCATAGTCAAGAATTATTAACTTTTTTTTTTTTTTTAGATGTAAGAAATAAGGTCTACTAATTACACTTCCCCGGCAACAACGCCAAAATGTCTAGTCAATTTAATGTCTTAAATTGCTCTACATAAATTATCAATCTGGGTATTGTAAACTGATGAAGTGTGGTGCACTATATGTGCTTAGTTAACCTTTCTCTTACTTCGTTGTTTTATAGTTTATGCTGTTTTTGGGGTTTTGTTCTTGTTGGTTTTCTAAAGTGTCAATCAAAATAAAATGCAATAACCAAACAATGAGCTAACGACTATGAGACCCAGTATCCTTGCTGCTTCAGCTAAAGGACAAGATGATTCTATCATGTCATTAGTTCAATCAAAATAAAATGCAATAACCAAACAATGAGCTAGTGACTATGAGACCCAGTATCCTTGCTGCTTCAGCAAAAGGACAAGAAGATTCTATCATGTCATTAGTCATTAAAAAGTCTATGTGCATCACTAATCTACAATCAAATTGAAAGCAATTTATGTACAGCTAATATACATAAGCAAAACAAAATTAAATGCAAAATTAAATGACAACTATACAAGGCAGGGGCCCCTTTACCACCTATGAAATTAAAGCAAAATTGAACACACTTGCATGAATTAAAATTGCATGAATGAAAAATCTAATCTATCAAACTTGGAAGTAATCAAATCAAATCAAAGCAATATTTACAAAATGAAATCTATTCTACCTTACATTCTACAAAGGAATATTTACAAAATGAAATCTACTCTACCTTACATTCTAATGTGCTCCATGACATCTACTTCACATCTCCTTCCATGTTGAGAAAATCAAAGCTTTATTCAATTCTTCAAAAGTACAAAGTACAACAAAGTTATCCAAAGCTTTCAAAAGCCATCAAGGAAGAACTAGGGACTAAAAAGACTAAAAAGACTTCAAAAAGAGACTAACAAATGAAGGAGAGAGATCTCCTATTTATACAAAAAGATGAGAGCCATCTCATTGATGATAATCCATGAATCTCTCCCTCTACCTCTAGAGTCCTAATCAAAATAGGAACTGATAAGACACATGTCTCTTTAGAGTTACAATACAATTAGGAGATGTGACACATATCCTCATGATCCCATGATTCTTTCCACTCAAATTCGAATTTGGCCTTAGAGTGCCACATAAGGGTCTTATAGAAGCCTCCTTTCAACCTACACATGTCAACAATCTCAACCCATTGGTTAGGTATAAGCTTATGCACATTATTTCCTTATTTTTAACCACAAATTCACTTAAAAGGCTTAGAATTAATAAAGATTGGAAAAGCATAAATGTGGCCCAATGATAATGAAAGTGGGATGAATGTGATGACATAGTAGTGAAATGGAGGTGATATAATGGACATAATAGTGAAAGTGTAATGGAAATGAATGACATTTTCAAGACTCAACACTAAATCGGTAAGGCCGCTTCTATGCCATACACCAACTGAAAGGGTGTAAATCCGGTCGCATTTCTCATCACTGTCCTATATGACCACAAATATGAATACAGGATTAATTGCCAATTCTGTTTGTGGACTCCAATCATTCTTTGCAGCATTCACTTTAGGACTTTGTTGATGGCCTCAACTTGTCCGTTAGCTTGCGGATAACACGGAGTAGAACTATCGTGGGATAGTCCTAATTTGGCAGCCAATTCAACCATCATATGATTGCAAAAATGTGATCCATGATCTGTGACTATAGCTTGTGGAACACCAAATCAAGAGACTACATGATTGAAAAAGAAAAGAGTAGTCGTTTCGCCGTTGTTATTTAATGTAGGCATCACCTCAGCCCATTTTGTAAAATAGTCGACTGCGACTATGATATACCCATGCCCCTCAGCCAAGGTGGGGTTACATGTCATGAAATCTATGCCCCATTTGGCGAATGGCCCAACAAAAACTACTGGATGCAGTGGTGCGGGTGGTAGTCTTGTTTTGCAGTCAAAGATCTGAAAGGCATGGCAACTTCTGACCGTGATTATGCAATCTTTGAATATAGTAGGCCAGAAGTAACCTGCTCATAAGATCTTTTGTGTTGTAGCATAACCAGATTGATGCCCCACACACACACCTGAATGACAATCATTCAGGACGTTTTCGGCCTCCTCATGCGTGAGGCACCTTCGCAGAACTGCATCAACACCACGAAGATAAAGTGTATCACCGACGATCATGTAATCTTTGGCTTAGTATCGAGTACATCATTGTTCTGAGCGAGAGGTATTAGGCCTAAAGGTTTGGGTTTGGAGATAGATTAGTATATCTCCATACCACAGATCGCTTGACGATATCAGAAACAGAGATTCGTCCACGATTAATGCTTTAGATGTTGAATCGTTGGACGACAATGGGAGGTCACATAGTAACTCCGCAAAAACTAGAGATTTCTTTGATTTGGATTTTGTGAATTCCATATCAAACTCTTGCAAAATGGCTATCCATTTTGAATATTTCCCCCCTAGTAATTGACACGAAAAAATGTAGGTCATAGGGTTACAATCTGACAAAATGGTAGTTTTGCGAAAGAGGATATAGTGTCGAAATCTCTGTACTGCTTGAACAGATGCTAGAGCCAGATTTTCAACATAGGACTACTTTCTTTTTGTATCATTTAAGTTTCAGCTTAAATAATAGATTGGATGTTCAATTCCGTCATCTTCTTGTACTAAAACCATTGCAATGGTTGTATCTGCTGTAGCAAGATACAGGTTAAAGTCTTTTTGAAAATTAGGAGCATACATTAATGATGCTTTTATTAGGGAATCATTTAAAGCGTCAAAGGAAGCTTGTACAACCTAATCCCAGTTCAAGGGCACTTCTTTTTTCAAAAGACGTGTATAACCTTTAGCAATTTTGGCGTAATTTAGAATGAAGCTCCTTAGAAAGTTTGCTTTCCCTTGGAGTTTCTGAATCTGAAGAAAATTTGAAGGTGGAGGCATGTCGATGATTCCTAAACCTTACATGGGTTGAGTCGAATCCCGTCCTTAGAAACTACGAAACCAAGTAAATGACTAGAACCGACACAAAACACACACTTGTGTGGATTGAGTCATATCTTGTAGTGTCGGCAACGTAGAAATATAGCTCTCAAATGATATGGATGATCAGTTTGCTTTCACGAATGAGCTGATAGATCGTCGAGATATGGTTGAACGATGTGGATGATGTCATGGAAGGCATAATTCATTGCCCTTTGAAATTTTTCCCCTGCGTTCTTTAACCGAAAGGTAGTTTATGGTATGCGAATGTGCCCCACAGACATATAAATGCAGTCTTCGACTGGTCCTGTGGGTGGATGTTTATTTGATTATATCTAGAAAATCCATCCATGAATGAAAATATTTCACATTCGGTGCATTCATCAATTATCTGGTCGATGAAGGGTGTAGGGTAGTTGTCCTTTGGACAAGCTTGATTTACATCCTTGTAATCGATGCACACTCTAATCGTTCCTTGTTTTTTCATGACAGGAACAATATTCGATACCCAATTAGTTAGAGGAACAGGGTAAATGAAACCAGCATGTAAAAGTTTTTCAACTTCTGCCTTGATGGCAAGGACGTCTTTCAGGTGAACCTCTCAAAGCCATTGTCGTACTGGTTTGACATCTGGATACATCTTGATTTTGTGTTCAACGATGCTCAAGTCAATGACTGGCATTTCTTCATATGACCATGCAAAGACATCTCTAAATTCGCAAAAGAGAGTAGAGTATATTTCCAGTTCTGAAGAAGAGCAAGATTTCCCGACATGAATATTCTCTACAACATTAGGTTTGGTCAAGATATTTATGGCGATAGTTTCTTCAATATTGGATAGATTTTGCTTGGAATCCACTGTATTTACAGTATTTGATAGAAAATAAAAAACTGAAGGATGATCAAGTTCACTGGAATACTCTTCGTCATTATATTGAATATGGGAACAATGTTGGTAATCTTCCCATGGTGCCTCTCCTATCATCATTGATTGAATGATTCCTTCGTCTGTAGAATGTATATGAGACCAAGGATCGGAAGAGGTACCATACTCTAGAGACCTGTCTATCGATGAGCGTTGATTTGGGTTTGCCGCCCGAGCCAAGAAAATTGATTGCTAAAATTTTTTTATGGGGCTTGGAGGCAATACCTTGCGATGATCCATGCTAACAAAATGTTAGGAAATCTTCTTAATCTTTGCTGATATATAAGATACCATATTATAGGTTTCCACCATGGCCACTTCCGCCAGATTACTCAGAGGCGGGAGGGAAAAAGTACCCATTAAAGCAGGGTCTTTCAAGAGACCTACTTCGACATTTTGAAGTGATTGAGAGCTTCCATGGATCATTAGAATGCTTCCCGTAGCTTGTGAACTGTTGGGGAGAAAGGTTAGTTGGTCAATGATTGTAATTCCACCTTGGAAGGGAAATGCAATCTTTCTAAAATATGTTGACATAATAGCAGCCATAGCATAAATCCAGGGCCTTCCCAGCAAGATATTGTAATCGATGTTTCCATCGATAACTTCGACTTCAGTTTCTACTTTTTTTCCCCCCAGTTCAACTTGAAAGTTACTTAATATCCCGTACGGCGTGTATGTTCTTTTGTCAAATGCTTTTAATGTCGTTGATGATTGCGACAAGGGTTGTGAGCCTAAATTTTTCCAGTAGCTCATTGACATTATACAGGTAGATGCACCCTTGTCAATGATTGTTCGATGAACAGTTTTGTTGAGGGCTTTTACCTGTATAATGAAAGCGAGTTGGCCGGTAATTGAGGTTCATATCCTTTGTGCTTAAAGGCCACAAGTTTGGAATCCATCAGGTCAATCCCACCTATTGTTGATAATAAATCTTGCTTTTGGGAGGGGCAATTCTGTAGTACTTCAAGTGTCGACATAGCGGATGGCGATTGAGTCAGATCCTCTACTATATTATAACTATGTGCTACTCGAGAATGAGGATTAAATGTCGACTTGTGTAATACTCCCTTCGAAACTTTATTGTTAGTTCAGGAATGATGGGTGGCACAACTTCTGACGAAGTTGTTATTGAACTACTGGGTTGATCTGTAGTCTTGTTGTTCAACATCTATGGATTCTCGTAATCTTTATTCCTCGTCGATATCAAAGCATCATTTTGCTGCTTCAATATGGATAACATAAGCACTTGGGATGGGGAAGCATTATCGATAGCAACCAGATTAGTTTCTAGGTTTGGAAATGGATCAGTTAATACTGCTGAGGTGCTTGAAGTTCTTAAAAATTTCTTGACCTCAACTCGATGCAGACAATCTCTTGTATAATGGTCCTCATTGCATATGAAACATGGTTGATTAGGTTTCTTTTGCCCATCAAGGTTTTTAGAAGATTTTTCAGGAGGTGAATCTTCATGTTTCTTCTTTTTGTTTTTACCTTTCTTCTTGCCCCCTGGTTTCTTTGGTTCTTTTCCTTTGTCGGATGACATGCCATTGACCTCTGAGGCAGGAAGTTTGTCATTTTCTTTTTTACTGAAAACTGCAAGGGTTTTATCAATTTGAACCTTTGCGGTTCGCGTACTTGAGGTACCAATCATGCCATCGCCGGCATGAGAGTCCCTATTTGATTTAGGAGGGGGAGGAATGGAAAATTCCAGTCTATGAGCATCAGGAATCTTGTCATAGAGCATGCCAGACTGAGTATAGATCAAGTCTAAATATTGTGCATGAGCAATGACTTTCTCTTCAGTGACAACTCCTCCTTTTGCCACATCCTCTATAATAGAAGGTAATAATGACTTAATAAACCACTCAACTAGAAGTTGATCAGGAACATAGGTCTTTACCATTCAATGACGATGTCACCACTCATGAATATGATCAGATATGTGAATGGTTGTTGTTTGCTTAAAATTGGTAAGGAGTTCTATTCATGTTTCATACTTTATACGTAATTGAAAGTGAGTTAAAAAGGTAGTAACAAGGGCGCTGAAGTTATCAAATGAAGCTCTAGGAAATTCGATGTACCATTTCACTGTCAGACCAGTTAGCGTTCGCTGAAAAAGGCGAAGCCTAATCAAATCATCATGGAGGATGTTGGATGAACACCACAAATGAAAGGTCATTACATGATTCGATGGATATTCACTTGGATTTCCATTGAATTTAGGAATATCTGAGGGAATTTTATGAGGAATCACTGGCCACCAAGGTGTGTAAGAAATTGGATCATTCATTAACCGGTTCAAATCTGGTAATTCTAGAGTTGCTACAAAGGGAAATTGTTGATTCAGGTTTAGCGAAGTGTACCCAGGATAAGATGGGATTGCCTGAGCAATGGGTCTTTGCATACCAGCATAATGTATCTGATGTTGGTAACTTTAATAAGGTTGATGGACATAACCAGTATAGAATGTCTGTTGATAACCATTTTGACAATGCGGTTGCCCATTACCTAAAGCACCTTGTTGCTCAGGTCCTCTGTAAACTTGCTAGAATTGTGGTTGTTGATATTGCAACAACCATGGTTGTTGAACCTTTTATTGTTGCCCAATACTGGATGATTGACCAAGATGTGGAGTGATAACTCCAAATTGAGCCTGAGTCATTCCAGTTAAGGAAGCACTAATCTGAGATTGTGACGGAGCTGTAGAGACAAGAGGTTGTTGTACTGCAACCTGGGTAATTTGAGGTTGACATACAACAGGCTGTGCTTGTACTTGTGACACTGTCACAATAGCAGGTATAGTGGTAATATTCAACATAGGTTGGGTTGGTTGTATTGAATATACAACCCTTGGTTGTTGAGGCAGTATTGGTATCCAACCATCGAATGTAATTTCAATTTGACCTAAATTTTGTTGTAAGCTCTCATACGTTTGTTCACAAGGAGGGAACAATGAAAAATCATACTGCCCCCTGTATGGTGGTAATCCATTGGTCAAAGGATAGATGGATCTTTGAAGACTGGGTTGCCCAAATTGAAACCGGTATGCAGGATCAATTTTCTGAGCTTCAAGATAGGAAATGCCAGATAGGGTCTCGGAAGAACCAATGAGAACAGACCATGTCATCGAAACAGTCCCTGGGTGGACTCCATCTAGTGATTGATAACTAGTTGGGACATATGGTATACCAGAAAACATTGTAGGAGTACTAGCAGGAGGTTCTACTGCGGCTGTATCGGATGACATAGTCCTAGATGCTGGTGGTCATTCAGACATATCCAGTCTATCCAAAATATTTCCTAGCGATTTGACTAGAACTTGTGATGAAGGATGATTGAAAGAACTAACTTCAGGAATAGAAGGATATAAGTGGATCCCAACTCCAAAAGACAATGCAGTACTGGATGGAAGATCCTCTACAACTTCTTCTATAGCAATTAGTCCAGGTGGAAGTGGTAGACCATCAAGTGCATAAAATATTTATGGGGCTGAATAAGGTATAGTTTCTACAGCAATAGATACTAGAGGGGTGACACCTTCTGAATTCTGGAACTCAACTCCCAGATGTTCAACTGAGTGAACTTCAGTTTCTGTATCAGCTCTAGATGGAGTTGTTTTAGGTATTGAGGCATTTACCATTACACTAGGATCAGTTCTAATGTCCTCTTGTAACCATAGAACTTCTTCTGTAAAGGCGGATGTACCATAAATGATCGGAGTAACTGCAGTCTTTGATGATGTTGAAACACAAGTTTCAAATAAACCAAGAGAGGTGGACTTAGTTAAACGAGACCGTTTCGCCTAGAATGGTTTCATTTCCAGAGTCAAAGACGGTTGACTCGCTAGCCTCCGTGAACGATAGGGTTTTGATTGACTTTCTTCCACAATTGCGGATTACTTGATCAACTCAAAATTAAAAAGGGGAAAATGTTATTCTGTATTAAATGAATTTCATGACGCTTTGACACAACTTTTCTTTTTCAATTTTTAAGAGTCGAGAAAAAGCTAAAGGTGACTCTAGTTGCCTTCGATTTTTAATGAGCCTGAAGTGACAAGTGCTCAGATGGACCTTTTCTTTTAAGGAGTCTAAAAGGAACGAAAGTGACTACTCTGGAAATCTAGACAAAGGGATTACTAAACCAATCGCAAAACTGCAATATACACCTTGGTGGTAAATTAAAGAGAAATTACCAAGGACTTTACGTATGGCAGTCAATCTTCCTGAATGTTGTGTTCAGTGCATTGCGATCGATAGGGCGACAAACACGGCTTCCTAAGGATAAAGGATATCAGCCTATTGTGGTCTCCCAATATATACTCGAGAGTACGAGGAGCACAAGTCCGTATTGGCACTTGTCATATCAAAGAGAAGGAATCACCCAACCTTTGATGAGAACGATAGTTACCAGGCTTTACGACGCCAGAATACGTCTCTAGCCTAGACTTCTAGATGTTGTGCGTTAGGTTGCAAAGCATTTTTATGTTCATTGAGGTTTACTTTAGATTTGATCTTTTTTAAGAAGTTTGCCTTTCAAGGTTCACCACGTGATGTAGATGTAAAATTCCTAAATATGCAATCTAAAATGATAAACAATTGTTTTTTTTCTTTTAGCAATGAAAATCCTAGCTACTAAGCAAAGAAGAGTACGATTCTTTCAACAGAGAGCAGAGAGCACACACTAAACACACTTTTCCTAAATCATTTTCTGCATGTAGTCTAAATGAAAATTCACATGCATGTATTTGCTTTTCCGTTTCCTTAATGTGAGAATGCCAAAAAGAAAACTAAGTACACATCTGAACTACTTTTCTTCAAAGTGACACTTCAGCAATTTATTTTCAAAACGAAAGGAAGACTAAGATGACACTTTCAATTTCGAATGGAAAACTGCTTTCGACACTCCAAATATTGATAATTCAAATCAAATACAATGGAAAAATTACAATCGACTATCTAGAAGAGGAAGACTTTACGACACTCTTCTTTCTAACTCACAATGACAGTTGCGACACTTTTGAATCAAAAGACGACAGTTCGATTAAGCTACTATTTGCCAAGGAGGACTGTAAATGATGAAAAATACATAAAAAAAACTTTCACAATTCCTGATCAATGGAAGCTGAATAATGTAAAGGAATAAGGCTTCAACAATGATATACTAATCATAAGCAGCAAAACTACTGAATAGAGCTGAAAACAATGAAGAAAAAACCAAATTCTAGAGAAGGAAACAACATCATTCAGTCATCACACCTTTCCTTAAGGGAAACAACGATGCATCTCATCTGCAACACATGGGAGGTGCGATGCATCCAGACTTCCAGTTAGAGACAGTGCGATGGACTAGGGAACAAAATTGAGCTTGGTTTTCACTCACAATTTGCAGCTAAGTTCAGTGATTTAGGCTGAGCTATGATAGACAGTAACAACAATGTATAGAGGTATGATCTTATGAGGTTATTGAGCTACCACTAGGGCACTTAGGATGTTTGCAAGTCGAATGTTCAGTTCATAAACCAACCCAGAGACTGACTGAAGCAGCGTTGATCTACTTTGCACTTTCATAGCAAGTGTAGTTTGAAGGCTAGCTAGCTTAACTCTAGGCTCCATATATAGCTTATAAAGCAAACAACAGTAACAAACAAACATACTATTCGCTCCCCAGTGGAGTCGCCATTCTGTTTCCGGGAAAAATAGTGTCTATTTGATCTGCTAGTCCCACTAAGACGGGTAGCTATCTTAGAAAAAAATAATTCAAAGTAACTTGTGTTTTCCTTTATGTATGATAGATAAGAAAGAAGCAGAGAGCACCAACGTTAATATTTTTCTTGGCTCCTTCCTTGTTTCCTCTCTCCTTTGATAGAGCTTGCCACTCCTTTCTCACTTGTCCCGCTTTAAAGAACACCAATAGGGACAATGCAACAAAACACCATCAAAGCATAGAGATCTATAATACCATAAACAATGCAGAATCAGAAGTACATTAACCATACAATTGCATTCACAAATACAAGATTCACAAGTACACAATATATGGAGGAAACTCAAATAACTTTATGATAGTAGAAGTAAAGAAAGGATACAGCCCAGCTGTTTGATCTGCATCTCCTCCCAATATGAATCCCTCTTCACCTCATGAAAGCCAGATCACCAACAATACATTGTCTTAAAGGAGAAACCAACAACATTCCTTACAATAACAAGATTCCAGCCCCTGGATCTCTGAGATAGGGATCCATTTATGATATTTGCAAAGGGTGAGTCCGATTCTAGGTTTTTTATTAGTGCCATTTCACAATAGTTCTTGGTTCCACTGGAGATTTCATGATCCTTACCATCCCTGGGCGAATTCAGAGAGGCAAGTGTCATATGAGAAGTTTCTAGAAGATTCTCTGGGTTTCCACTTAGAAAACTGTCTTTGTCATTTGTCTACTCTCACCCATCGCACCCCACAGAAGGTTCTTTCAGTATGCATCGCACCTGGCTAGTGTAACAGCCAATATGCATCACACCCTTAGCATGGAGCAGTCTGTATGGTCCAGTTTTTGCCAATTCTGAGTTATTTTTTAGGTGGAACTTCTGGGAAATGATGTAATCAGTTGACCATGATCCATTAGGGTGTGAAACAACACTTTTAGGGGTTTAGGAGCCCTTGGTTTATCGACATATGTGATTGGGGTTGCAGTTCCCAAATATGTCTATAACACAAACCCATATTCAAAACTAAAGGTCATTAAGAATTCTTCCCAGAATATATCCCTCTCTGAGGTGCCATGGTGGAGCTCCTTTTCTAGGTATCGATTCATAGGTATTATATCCAAAGTGTGATAGAATAAATGAACCCATTTTGGCTGTGGTTTCATTCCATAAACTTTAGTCCATTTTTCTAAATGATCACACAGATCATTCCTTCCATCATATTTCTCAGTCAGTCAAAATTTTGGGAGGCCAAATCGCAACCTCATCATTCTCCTATAATCACGCCATTCATCAAAGTTGTCTTTTTGCATGCCCCACCATCGTGTGAGCATAGCACGTAGTGCTAAATCCAGTGCTTGAAAGCGATGGTCCTTAGGTACTTCTCTTTCAAAGCATCAAAAACTTCTCTACATTAGTTAAGCCATCATAATAAGGTAAATGTTTTACCCTCGGTGACACACAGTGCAACGATTTGGTCATCATGTTGCAGTGCAGTTTAGATACTTCACGTAGCCTGTTTTTCCGGCGTTCCAATTCTTCATCTGAATCCGACGTATAGGAAGTTTCGCAGTCTCATGCAATCCATCCATTAGCCATTGGATTAATCCAATCTTTGGCCCGATCTGTTATTTTATAGCTTTGATCCAAATAATCATCAATTTCCTCATAGTCACAGACTGGTTCGGTATAGCGTGGTCCTTCTACAGGGTCTAATGGTAGTGAAACACGAAGAGATTTCCTTTCAATCAAAATTTTCCACTTCTTCAAATTGATGACCCCATGCATGTCAATAGCCCAATCAATTCCAAGGAGCGTGAGGTATGGATTTTTCTCATCAACAATTTCTATCACTTCAAAATAATCTAGTGCACTCGCACCTTCTATATCTACAGTCACTTCATGCAATCATCCCATGGGGATAATCTTCTACTGGTTTTCCATTCTCAACTGAATTGGATACCACTGCAGTTCAGGCCTCCCCATTCTCTCCCATGTATGTTTAGGAAAAACGTTCACATCAGATCCTAGATCCAAAATAACCTGATCCATCTCATAGTCTCCTATGTGCACGGTGAGCCACATCTCACACCTTGTTCTTGTCTTATGTTTTACGATCTTCCTAACTGTGTGGTGTCCTTCAAGGGAATTTTCCTTACTAGCACACTTATTTATCAACTCTTGTAGTCCTTTCACATCCCTTCTATCGTGCAATAGTTTCATAAAAGTATCCAAGAATGTGGTGAGTATAGAGGGGTTAACCTCTGTAGGGACGCCGATTTTTGGAAGTTTGTCCTAAATTCCTGAGGTAGAGGCATCAATGAAGCTTTTATTTTCCTCCATAAACATTTCCTTTACATGCTCCAGATCAAACCCAACCCCCTTTTCTGAGGCCTTGTGGACCCACCGACTTTCTTCTGGTTGTTTTCCTTTATCATCACAAGTCATTATTCTGCTTCGTAGCACGATATTAACATTTGGATCTTCCTCACAGGGCTTGGCCCTCATCATCTGTAAGTTCTGGGTAGGATGTTGACGTTGTGCTTTCTTCTCCTACATCTTAGTTATCAACACTTATTATGTGGTCAAACTGAGTGTAGTATTGGCATGACGGGCATTTCTAGCTTGTACACTCCTATGCATAGTGCCTTAGAATTCCACAAATGTAGCAAATGGCCTATCCATGACCTCTACCAGGTCCATGCCCCTGATATCCTCTACGCACTCCTCTATCACCCTAATTTGGAGGTTGAGTTTCTTCCTTCATTTGATACGTATGTGTCCTTTCCATCATCAATTTGTAGCTATGGCAATGGCTTTCATCGTGGCCCACCAATTTAAAGAAATCGCAGAATAATTGTTGCGGTGTCTACACAAAATTGTGTAGCAAGTGACAATTATCTGTTACATGTTTTCCAGACACCTGAAAAATAGCGCACCATAGCACGTGCTCCGTACTTGGTCCTATTGGATATACCTGTCTTAGGGGCATTGGGCCCCCTCCCGTGATATAATTTGCGAAGTGATCTTTATGATACCCCTTGATTTTACTCTTGAGGCACCAAACTTCTTCACACACCTCCAGCCAAGCCTATTTTTCTTTTTTCAAGCTCTGCAAGTCCAAGCAGAGGGTCTACAACTCTGTGTGAATCTATTGAACTCCCAAAGAAGCATCCTGAATAGGTGTTTCATGCAATCTCATCACAATTTCCAGAGCTTCTGCTTGAGTCCCTATATTTTGTTGCGCTAAAGAAATCCTTAGGTGGGGTAGGAGTGAAGCTATAAACCATTTGTAGTGATGACTATCTATGAGGTTCATATTAGCTTCACAGATCACGCACTTCAACCTTTGATCTAACTCCCAAGGCATTTCACTAGCCCTCATCGTGATTTTCTTGAATCCAATTACTGACTGCGAGTCAGACTTAGGCTTATTGAATTCTTTGTTCAAAGTGGTCTGTGTGTCTGCTAACAATGCTAATGGATTATTAGTGCAGTACTTGATGTACCATGTCAGTGCGAAATCCTTTAGAGTGGTAACCAACTGCGCCTTCTTTATATTATCATCCAAATATGTTGTGTTGTCCACACATCCTTCACAACAAACCAAAACAGATCTAGATCCTCACTTCCTAAGCCCTTAAAAACTAGAAACTTCATTGTGGCCAATTAGAAGTCTCATTCTCACAAGAGTTTAGCATGGTGGTTAACGCCATGATCGAGGGTCGACTAAGGTAGCCTACAACATTGTTGGTGTTGCCCTTCTTGTACTTGATATTCAAATGGAATTGTTGCAGGTATGTGGACCACTTCTGATGGCAATCATTCTGTAACTTCCCTTGTGTCTGTATGAATTACAAGGGTCGGTCGTCTGTGTAGATGAATTTTTCCTTCCTCAAAATTTAATGCTTCCATTTTTGGCGGGCCTGCATAATGGAATACATCTCTTTGTCATAAGTGGGACACTTTCAGACTGTGTCTGAAAGTTTCTCATTGTGATATGCCACTAGATGCTCTTGTTGAGTAAGGACTACCACAATAGCAAAGTCAAAGGAATTTGTCTTGATCTCCAATGATTTTTACAATTCTGGTAATGTGAGCACTAGTGCAGAGTAGAGGCGATGTTTCAACTATGCAAATGCCTTCCATTGAGATTCAGACCAAAATAGTTTTTCTTTTGCTCCTCCCTTGGTGACTTGGCTCAAGGGCCAAGTGATATGAGAGAACCCCAACATGAAGCTGCTGTAAAAATTGGCAAGACCTAGAAAGTTTTGGAGCTCTGTAGAGTGGTTGGGGTTGGCCAATCCTGAATGACTTGGATCTTGGCCAGATCCACATGCACCCCCTGTTCATTAATAATGTATCCCATATATTGAACATGGCTCATGCCAAAACTGAATTTCTCTAAATTGGCACACATCTTGTGTTGCCGCAGTGTTTGGAGAACTTGTCGGATGTGGTGGAGGTGCTCTTCCCAATTCTAGTTGAAGATCAAGATATCATCGAAGTATACCACTACAAACTAGTTGGTGAATGGCTACAAGATGTCATCCATAAGCTTCATGAAGGTTGCAGGATCATTCGTCAACCTGAAAGGCATAACAAGCCACTTGAAAAGTCCCTCCTTGGATTTGAAGGTCGTCTTCCACACATTGAAGGGTTTGATTGGTACCTGGTGATATCCAGACTTCAAGTCGATCTTGCTAAAATATTTTCTGCCCTTGAGTTGGTCCATAAGGTCATCAATCCATGGGATCGGGTATAGTCAATACAGAGTCTCCAAGTCCCATCCTTCTTCTATACCAACATGATCAGGCTCCCACAGGGCGATGAACTTGGCCGGATGTGACCTTTCTGCAGAAAATCCTAAATCTACCTCTTGATTTCGTCATTCTCCAAAACAAAGTGTTGATATGGGTCCATTGGGAAATGACACACATGGGGTCAGATCGATGGAGTGCTTGACCTGACATTGTAGAGGCACCTCTGTGGGGGAGGTGAAGATGTCCTCATACTTCTCCATGACCTTATCCATCTGTTGTTGTCGTGTAGAGGGGTCCTATCTAGAGGTCGTGGCCACTGTCTTCTTCTTTCCTGGAGGGTGCATCATCAGAAAAACAAATTTCCTGGTTTTGGAAATGAGCTTACTACATTATTTTGCAGTAATCAAAGAGATGGCAGTAGGCGGTGCTACCTCCAGTATCTTGTATAACTTATTTTACAAGGTAGCAATAACAACAAGAGGCCTTGACTCATACATAGACTAATAATACATCACAAACATCAAGAGGAGCAATGTCACATAATACCTCATCTATGAAGGGCTTGATGCTATAAGGAAGGTGACGTTGTTGAGCGATGAGAAGATCCCGTCCTTGGTTAAGCCACCCGATGGTGTATGGTTGTGGGTGTGTTGCAGTCGATAAGCCCAACCACTTCATGACCTTTGCTGAAATGAGATTATTTTGGCTCCCGCTATCGACAATGAACTATAGCGAGGAACCCTTTACCCACATCTGGGAATGGAAGAGGTGATTTTCCTCCACTAGAGCTTCAGGTTCGTCCTTCTGGATATTTATGGTGGCAACAGTGGCAGTGGGCTCTGCATCAATAATTTGCTTCCCTTTGTCATTCCCCTTGATAGGTTCTAACTCAGAATCGAAACATACATCTGATTCAGAAGCCTTTAGCTCATCCAGCAGTGACTACTTGGCCTGACACTCGCTTGTGTTGTGAGTGGAGCTCTTATGGAACTCACACCACTTTCCTGTGTCCTTCTTCGGCTTTATAGTATTTTTCTTTGCTTGCATCTTTGGCAGGTTTTCCTAGGCTAACCTGCCTTGGCTTTGTCCTTTGTTCTATGATTTGGGGGCACCTTTCCCTTTCTTTGGATTCGCAGATCCAAACTTTTTCTTTTTCTTTTTAAGCTTCTGCTCAATCTTGACAACGTATCAGTACATCGTGCCGAGCGAGGAGATGTCCATGAACTCCATCTCATCCTAGATGCACTTGTGTAGGAAGTCGTGGTACTTGAGTACCAAATGTGTCTCAGAATCCTTGATACCCAACTTCCTGTGAAGGGTATGAAAAACATTGGTAAACTTTAGCACGTCTTGGTCCCTTCCCTGTCGCAGTGTGGTCCACTTTATGTATTTATCCTCGTAGCTCCAGACAGGTAGTACTGCTCCTTGATGGCATCCTGGAATGAATTCTAAGTGGGTTCTACTGAAAATAGTTAGGGTGTACTTTCATCCTTCTACTCACAGCAGGTTTCCCACCAATCCTTGACATGGGGGAAAGCTTTGATAAGGGAAAAAGTAATATTTTCCCAACTGGAAAAACCATGAACAGAAAAATATGCTTCTAGTAGATTTAACAATTTATCTAGAGCATTTTTATCTATTTGGCCCTCAAATGTGGAATTTCAAAGTTTACTTGTACCTTAAAAGGAGTGGCACCTCTAGAGTGGTTGCTGGATGTGGATGTGCTGCTGGTGGACAACCGTTGAAGAATCTGAACGAAGTTATCCATCATCGCATTCCTTTATTTCTCGAGGGACTCCTAGAGCAATATTTTGATAGGATCTCCTGCTCCCTCATCTTTCTTTTCTTCCCCAATGGGCAGTCATCAGGGTTTACGAGGTTAATCTTGCAAAGGTTCAACCAGATCAAGCCCTAACTCCTTATACCCCAACCTCATTGGGGACATGCAAAGAAAAATAGAGAAAGAGTAGACCCCTTTGATACCACTGATTCGAATTTAAACAAGAACACAACAAATTATAGATATAACCATAAATATAGAGATGCAGCAAAAATAACACTTCATTTCATTAATATCAAATATTGAAATATGCTTACAAACATAATGGAAATAAGACTAGCTTAGGCGATGGTATCTTATCTCTAAGAAGAGATGTGGTGGCTACATGCCTCTAAACTCTGTTACAATGAGGCTTGAAGGCCTATTTATTACTGAGAAACAATGGAAAACCATGAACATTCAAAAAACTAACCCTATGAGATGAAACGCCAAACTATGGGCCACATTGGGGTAATTTGGTACATCAACTTCCCGGGGCCATAACTTTGGCATACGATCTTCGTTTGATGCACACATTACCTCATTAGAAAGGTATTTTTAAGGATTAAAATTGTTCACAATGAGTACTAAGTTTAGAAATCATAATTTCCACCAGTGGGTTTCCCAAAAAAATTTGTTTAGGGCCTCAAAATGGCTTCAGAAGTTCAGGACCCGAAAAACTCCCAAAAATAGTAAGTTATGCTACAATTAAGGAAACTGAAAAACTGAAAGAAACACTGGTGGCGGTCCAAGTGGAATAGACGAGTGGCCACCAATATCCACCTAGCTCATCTACTCCATATATGACAAGGAGATATTTGCCATCATGCTATACGTTGGCAACATTCTGATAGTATCTTGTGGGCAACAGGTTCAGGGTGAAGGTTGATCACAACAGTCTTTGATTATTTCTAGAGTAGAGAGAGATCAACAAGAGGAAACAGAAGTGGGTCGACAAGATACAAGCCTATGATTTTGACTTAAATTATGCCAAGGGTAATCAAAATTTGGTGGTTTATTCCTTATCGAGGGGGGCCATGACATTATCCCTTACGAGTATTTGTTGGGACTGGAGGGTGCAGTCATTGGTGGAGTACTCTAAGGACAAGTAGGCTTGTGAGATCTTACATGTCGCCCACACAAATGACTAGTTTCATGTGATGGATGCAGTGATCTACTACAAGAACTAGTCTATTTGGTACCTATTTCATAGCTAATGGAGAGGATTATGCAGGACATGTGACTCTCCACTAGTAGGGCATCACGGGTTCCTCAAGGCATATCGATCTTTCTAAGAGAATTTATCATGGGGGGGAGGGGCTCAAGGGGTATGTTTTGAGGCACATACAAGATTTCTATCGCTCTCAAAGGAACAAAGGAGAGAAGACACATAAAACGAGACTATTGCAACCACTTCCCATTCCTAAGCGAAAGTGGGAGAGTGTATCCATGGATTTTATTATGGGGCTATCGACAGTACATGGGAAGGACTACATATATGTAGTGGTTGACAGGTTGACCAAGTATGTCCATTTCTTCGCTATACCCTCTCTTCCATCAACTTCACAGGTAGACGAGTTGTTCTTTAGGGAGCTTCTTAGGTTGCGTGGTCTCCCCAAGACCATTGTGAATGACAGGGACAACGAATTATGGGGGGATTCTGGCAGGAGTTGTTTCAATTGGTGGGGACTGAGCTCACACCATGTACTAGTTATCATCCACCAACAAATGGCTAGATGGAGATTGTGAACAAGTGGTTGGAGGTGTACTTGTGTAACTATGTGACCGGCCAGCAGCACGCATGGGTGAAGTGGGTTCACCTGGGATAGTACTACTAAAACACCACATTCCACATTTCAATAGGTATGCATCCATTTCATGTTATTAATGGTTATGATTTTCTAGAATTCGTTGCTTTGATTTTTTATTATGATTCTTTGGAGAACCCAAAAGAACCTCTTTCTTAAAATTAAGCCATTCTTGTTCATATAGATAAGAAATATCTACTCTCTTATTGGTATTCTAATATTGTGCAGTTTATTAGATACTTTCAATGTCCAGATGAACTTGACTTGAAGAAGTGTAAAGCCCTGAAGCTTAAAGCAGTGAAATATTGTATCAATGCTAATATATATTGGAAATACCCTCTTAATATCCTTATTCTTTGTCTAACTGAAAACGAAACATAGGGAATTATAGATCAGTTCCATGTAGGGTTTTATGGTGGAAACTATGCCTGGAGAGCAACAACCTACAAAATTTTAAAGGCAGGTTTCTACTAGCCCACATTTTTTAAAGAAGCCAAAGCAATAGTAAGAAGATGCATACAATGTCAAATATTTTTTGGGAAACAGAAACTGTCAACACTTCCTTTGGTTCCAGTATTGGTTCAGGCTCCTTTTCTACAATGGGGTTTGGAATTTATAGGGGAAATTCATCCACAATCAAGTAATAAACATAGATGAATTTAAACTGCTACCAACTATTTTACCAAGCGGGTAGAGGAAATACCTGTTAAAAATGAAACTGATATTGTTGTGATTAAATTCCTTTAGGAAAATATTTTATCAAAATTTGGATGTCCTAAACAGATAGTTATAGATAATGTAGCATATTTTAGTAGTGTTAAAATGATTGAGTTTTGTCAAAAGTATTCAATCTTATTGCACCATACTATCCACAGGGTAATGGCCTAAAATATTCCTCCAATAAAAGCTTAGTTATGATCATTAAGAAGACTATTGAAGACCATAAAAAGAGTTGGGACAGCCACCTAATGGATGCAATTTTGGCAAAGAGAGTTTCTCCTAAGAGGTCAATAGGCAAGTCTCCTTTCCAATTAGTTTAAGGTAAGGAAGTAGTTTTTCCCACTCATTTAGATTTACCTATTATGAGATTCCTTTAGGAATCCTATGAAGAAAAATATCATTTGTCATGAAGGATTAATTAAATCATTGAGTTGAATGAAGACATGGATGAAATTCAGTACAAGCTAAGGAAATATCAAAACAAGATGAAGGAACTATTTGACAGAAAGGCTAGAGAAAGAAATTTTAAGAAAGGTGACCTAGTTCTTAGATGGGATAAAAGGAGCGAGGATAAAGGCAAGCATGAAAAATTTGACAACCTTTGGTTTGTTCCATTTAGCATTGTAGAAGCCGAAGGGAACAACACATTCATCATACAGAATTTGGAAGGAGAGTATTCCTCATTTCCATCCAATGGGAAATGCTTGAAACATTATACTTAGTATTAATTTTTCATCCATTCACTCATCATTTGTAAATATCCAAAGAGTTCATTTTATTTTTAAAATTTGCAAGTGAGTATTTGTTTCAGTAAAGACTCCATAGCCCAAGCAGAAGGCACTTCAACCTGCTTGTTCTATGCATACCGTAGGGGGAAGCAGTCCCCAACTGGAGCTGATGTTGTAGCATATTTGGTTTTGATAAGTTCGTATATTATTCAAAAATAAATTCAAAATGTTAAATTAGGATATGGATGCAACAAAAAAAAATTATTAAAATATTAGGACAATTTTATATTTTATAGGCATCCATATAAATAAGATGATAGGAGTTAACTTCCCTAAAGAAAGAAAACAAAAGAAAAATAAAATGTTAGGGAAGAAAAAACAAAACAAAGGCTTCATTTTCATACAAAAATAAATGCAAAGGCTGCTAGTATAAATGCGCCACATTAGAAAAATGTTAAATTTTGTTAATTTATGATTAAATCGTTAATCGGGTAAATCTTTGGTTATAAACCTTTGGAATTTCAAATTGTATTGTAAAGTGCATATTTGATTAGACCCAAGCCAATAAACAACAAAAAGTCTTTTTGACTTTCCATAAAGCAAGTGCATGATTAAACGGTTGATCTACTCCCCACCCATATCAATGGCAGGGAGATATTTCGCACCCCCTCGACCATTTCTTGTTAACGCAACAGGGGGGTTCCACAAAGAGGTTTCCATGGTGGACGCCCCAACCTTACGTTTCACCACCATATCACTCTGCAACCCCCTACCCAAAACCACAAACTACTCACTACCCCCCCCCCCCACCTCCCTGATATGGCGGGAGATATTTCTCCCCCACCTCGACCGTTTCTCTTAACACAACAGGGGTTCCACAAAGCATTCCATTGGATTCCAACCTTATGTGTCGCCCCATATCACTCTCAACCCCCCACTCAAACCACAAACTACTCACTACCCCCCCCCCCCCCCTCCCCCGAACCCCCGCAAAATGCTCATGGTTTCCCTCCACCAATGGTTGTTTCACCCCGCCAAAGTCGTTATCCCTTAACCAATCACGAGCCACCACCTCACATACTCATTGCCTATTTGTCCCATCCATTACTTCCTTACACACTTATTGCCCTGTTGTCATGCCCGTTATATCCACCCGTTATAGCTCTGCTCCCGTGCATTCAAAGTTGCTACGGTTATGAATAAAATCGTTATCCCTTCCCGCATGTTATAAATAAAATTTCACCTGCCTCTTCTTCACTTTCCTCTTACTATTTTCAATTATCTGTAGGTTTACAATTTTGCATCACTTCTTCCTATTTTCTCATTCTGTTACTACAACTGCTCTTCCTCCTGTCTTCTAGCATGGCCCCAAAAGTGAAATCCAAAAAGCCGAGTGCAGATGAAATTTCTGCCACTCTAACCCAACTTTACCTTTTCCATATTCCACTTATGGATTAACTGTTCAAAATTACATAATCCAAGTGTGAGTTCGATTTCTATGAACTACACTTGTGGCTCAAATGGAATTATCTCAACAAGAAAGATCTAATTAGGTTTTGGGAATCCATGTTACCTTTCTTTAGTTCCCCAAAGACACATGAGTTCCCTGGCCTTATTACCTGGTGTCAAGCAAAGTATTATCCTGTGAAAAGTGTATTCATGGCTTAGAATGGAGACATTCTAATAACCATTTCTGTTGAAACCATAAATCAAATGCTTGAAATTCCTAAATTTGACTCTTTAACTTAGTTTTTGCTAGTAGCACTTATCAATTTTGTACCATAAGTTAACCTTCCCACGTAGAGCCCAAATTGTTGAAATTTTTTAACCTGGGGTTGCAGAATTTCCCAAAATAAATCTACCTTACTCATCTGCCATGTTTCCTGAAGCCTCCAGACATTACATTTCCTTGCTTTCCTATTTATTAGGATACCTTGATGACCAATCTATTGATGATACTATCCTTGGATTCCTATCCATTTTTCATAAATATCAGCAACCAACATTCATGTATAATTACAACCAATTCTTGGTTGATAATATACATGAACAATTCATGAACTTCATTGTGCAGGGAGTGTTCAATTACAGCTTTGTAATTTTCCACATGTTTCTTTTTCAGAAGGGTGATATGTTACATATCAAACTCAGCAAGCAGGATGAACAAGGAGTGAATCAATCAGTGAAATTCACTAGACAGAAATAGTCAGAACAACTTCTACCACCTCATCATTGGCATCATTTTTAGATGAATTCATACATCCAGTGGCACAACTCCTTAACAGTCAGACAGAGCCCGAGATCAGGGATGAAATTAAAATAGTTCTACACTTAAGTAAACAAACCAAAATTGGTGACTGGTATCTATACCAGAACTATACTAAGATAACAGTATATGGTTGTGAGCTTGCACCATACAAGCTACCCAAATATGTTCCTATGAGAATATTTTCTCTGGAATATATTAGGAAGATGATTCACATGGATGAGCTACATTTTGTGTCAAGTAAAATAAAGTCTCAATTCAAGCTTAAAGAATAGATTGGTTCATCTATTTGCAAAACTAGATCAACTGGTGTTGAGGCAAATACATTATTGAGGAAGATGAATTTTTAGCCCAGTTTCACCTTGTCTTATGATCCTTTTGGAATCATTTCTACTTTGAGAGTTAGTTTCAAGATGACTCCTTATAACCATACTCCAAGGCCAGAAATAGAAGAATTAATGAATCAAGACATGGATTGATGGGACTCTTCAAGAACCAGATGAGAAAGTTGTGTCTACCCCCACTGAATAGACTCCAATTGCTCAGAGCAAGCAACCGAAAAGGCTGAGAGAGGAAACTTCATCTACTGAAGATGTTCTGAAATGATTCATTTTTCAACAAAAGAAGCCTAAGGTTATCTTTCTCACATCAGCAGAAGGGACTCCACCAGCAATAATTGATCTTGGAGATCTAGAAGTGTCTACATCATTAGGGATTAGTGCTTCAACCACTCCTCCCACAACCATTGTTTCAACTACTCCTCCTACAACTTCACCTTCTAGAGAGCCTCTAGAAATTATTCAGTCCATAGGAACTACATCTTCGGATGATCAAAATATATTTTCAAGGTTCCTAGAAATTAAGTAGAAAAATGAGACTTTAAAGTCCAATGTGTACAACCAATTCTGGAAACAAACTTTAACCTCCCAATGGAGGCTTCTTTCTACTTTTGACAGTGAGAAAGGCATAATGAAATTGGCTTTCTTACAAGCCCATATTCCATTTCCTAAATCACCACCTAATTACAAAAAGATTGTGTTTTCATTTGACACCAGTCAAATCCATCCAATTGGCTAGATGGATGTGCACATGCAGACTAGTGAGATGTTGTTTTCTACTATGACAACTACAACTATGTCTCTTTCTAAACTTAGGACTGCCCTATCTAATGTTTAGTCCTAACTTAATTTAGAAAATATTTCTTCCCTATCTAAAGACAAAAGAATAAAATCCATAGAGGATTTTGTGATTAAAGTGTAATATGACCCCAAAGATGTAAAAGTTGCAGAGCTACTCCTTAAGAATAAAGATGCAAAAATTGTTGCATTGAAGAAACATTTAAAGTTGCCTTCAACAGAACATCCTTTGACCAAGGATATGGCAAAAAGTGAACAACAAAAGGAGGATATGTTCAAAATTATTATTAAGTAGAATATACAGTTGAAGAAAATGGAAGATCAAATTGAAGAGTTATTGAAGGAGAAGGAAGTGGCATAGCTTGCCATGGTTCCACTCATAGCAATCCCAATAGTAGTTGTAGGTACAAAGCCTAGTTCGTCATCAATAGTTGTTGTCTTGATGGGCCCTGACCCAGGTTTAGCATTTAAGAATCCAAGCAAATCCCTACACTACTGGCCCTTTCGGCATCAATCTATGGAGTGTGGACTAAAGACTCACCCGAAGCAGTATGGGGGGGTGCAGGAACCAAGTTTCCACACCCTGAGATAGTCCTGATGTCGATCTTACACCCTAACCCCTATATTCATGTAGATCGATAAGCCTTTAGGGCTTATTGATGTACTTCTTCTTCTATCCTTCAGAACCTCTACGAAGGTATCCAACTATCCTTCGCGCAACCTTAGATGATGATACAAGCACCTACGCACCTCTATAACTAGGTTACTATCTTGTTCCCCAAATTATCTTAAGTATTAGCCACCTTTACCATGCAAATAAGATTATCCTTGCATAAACATATATTATGACTTGCGTTCATGTAACTATGGAAACATATATTTTCACGCATCAACTTAACATTATATATTAAACCCAACATTCAACATAGCATAATTGCAACATTTATAACAAAAGTAAAATAAGCCTTACACAGATGGAAATTAAATAGTAAGTTCAAAACACTTCTCTTTATTGATGATTCAGATTTCCAATACAGACTCTAACCACCCTGCACACACAGCTGCAACGGTCCGCGCACTCAGCTGAGGACATCTACCCTAGGCCTCTATGCACTCAACTGTAGAGCCCCCTTCCCTACTAAGACTCTCACTCTTAGCTCTCACAAACCTATTACACCAATGACTCATGACTACTAAACTGCCTTAGACTCTCTAAGACTCTCCTTTTTATAGAATCCCATGGTCTATGGACCAAGGGAAAATCTCCAAAACCGACACAACCTATCTAGACTAAGGGCGGAAAACCCTCTTTGAATTTATATATCTTCATGCTTTGTGACCACAAAATGTGGAGACTTTACATTCTTTATACAAACTTTCGAGCCTTCTACCCCAAAACGTGGGTAATTAACCCCAAAATTGACCCCCAGGGGACCTGTTCCCAACAAGCCCCCAACATAAATATGGTGACTCACCCTCAAGTCACTCGGCTGGCATGGAGATCTTGTCGTGAAGACCTCCCATCTTGACTTGGACAATTGCTACCTGTTATAGCTCCAAATCTCACTATTATGGTTTTTGATGCTGCACTCATGGCCTAGGGCAACCCCTCCTTCCAGACCTGGTCCCAAATTTCAAAAACAGTGTTTTATTCCTTGTACACGACATTGCCCTGAGTTAAACGCGTGTATACGCAGGTCCGCATATACCCAACCCGCGTATATGTATTAAAACACTTAAAAAAATATAAAACTCCTTATTTTCGGGTGGCGATCGCAGGTTTTACCTATTGATCACCTATTAGTGCCCGTGGCCCAACTGCTCCCAACCAATTCCTAATTAAAAACTACTTTAGGATTGGTATAAAAAGACATCAAAGGGAAGTCCTAAGGGAGGAGAGAAGAGAGAGAAAGGTTACTATACTGAGATTTCCCCCCCGACCAGGTCTGAAGACCCTTGTGCCTTCTGCACTTCCCCCATTTGTATAGGAAACCCTTGTTTCCTTGTGATGTTGATGTTCATCTACTAGTTATGACATCATGGAGTGAGTCTTGGAAGGAGATATGCTAAAGGCTTGAGGCAGACGGATCCAGAAGGAAGCTTTGCTTGGAGCTTGCGAAAGGTTACTTAGGTGACATTACTACTTTTGTACATTCTATCTGTCTGTGATAAAGAAACACGTCTTGTTTCCCGATATGCTTCTTCTTTATGTTTATGATGTTCATGTTTGAATT
>APFE030738160.1:75023-96813 GCA_000404065.3 Pinus taeda | reverse complement strand
AAATATGTATAAGATTTAATTATACAATTCAAATAGAATGAAATTTTAAATATTATTAAATTTTATTAATATAAAAAAATATTATAATTATAAGATATTTTTATAATGTGTTAGAAGAAATAGAATATTATGATTCAATAAAGTGTCAAATACTAAACTTTAAATCTTTATAAAATTAAAAATAACATTTTAACATATTAAAAAGTGTAGAAATGTCCTCGAGCCATTTGCAGTTATAAGGGTTTGCAGGTTTTTGTAGTGTGGTTTCTTTAGCGAGGAGAAGGTTAGGCTGGCATAATATTATCTGGGTATATGAATCACCTCGGAGGGAGGGGAATATTCCATTTTACAAATATTTTAGTGGATTATTTAATAAAAATGGTGGAGAAGGGAGAATGTTAGGGAATTGATGACGGTGTTGGACTCGCCAAAATGTCAGGGAATTGTTGACGGTGCTGGAGCCGCCAATATGTCAAGGGGATCTTCCTAGTAAGAGGTTCCAACTAGACCTAATGTAGTACCTCGACTATGGTAGCACGCAGAGTTAAGTATGATAACTTTGGTAGAAGCAAGAGTGTGCCTTTGCAGTGAATCAAGTGAGATGCATGGGGTTCTAACAGAGGCCACATTGCCAGGGTTCCATACGGCTTAGTTTAAAGAAATATTTTAATGTTATGATGTGTTGTATGTACTCCAAACAATAATAAAATTGTAAAATGAGTTATATGAATATTTGTTTAACATTTTTTTAATTAATTTTTTAATATAATTAAACATTCATTTCGTACATGAAGGTTATATATATATATATTTGACATTGAAAGAGAATGATAACAAATTAATAATTATTTATTTAATATTGAATGATGGCAATTTTTTTATATAATGCTCATATTATAATACACATGTCATGTGATTAGAGTATAGATTGATATAATGAGAGTTGTACAAATTGTACACATATTATTTTTACATATTTTTTTCAAATTTATATTTTTTAAATTAAAAAATAAAACCCATAAAAATTGTGTATTCAATACTTTACATTAATGAGAAAATGGAATTTTTAAATTTAATTACAAACCATTTGTGTTTATGGTACATAGCAATTAATATATAATACAATTTTTCAAATTAGTAATTAGTGATATATTACATAGTAATTAATAATGGAGTAAACAAAAGTCAATTATTTCCATCATTACACAATAAGTAGACACACATTCAACCAATCATATTTGAGATAAATAGAAATAAATTTTATTTAAAAATAATAAATTTAATTTAATAATGTTAAACTTTAATAAATTTTAATTTTCTTAGTAAAAAACAATAATAACAAGTCAATAAAATTCTAGAAAAAAATATAATAATTCAAATTCAAAGATACCACATATTTTGTAGGTTTATTTGCCACTGTTTTCCAAGTAATTCAAACACTGATTGGAAAATTCAGAGATGCCAGATATTTTGTAATTTTGTTTGCCATTGTTTTACGAGTAGGTTAGGTTAGATTACGAAAACTACTTCTACAACCTACCAATCCACACAACACACAGGTGCGTCATAATCCATATCTTCCATCTATATAATTTGATCATCACCATTTGATGCAGGAGCATGTGACTCAGAGGGAGGAAGCCTTCCAACTTATTCCAAAAATTAAAAAAAATCTACAGGCAAGGGAGTGGGGTCCTTTAGCCTGCAATTTCTATGTTTTAGTTAGTTAAAAAATAGGATAAGAGTAGAGAATAAAGCATACTATCTTTTTCAATTTAAAAATAGGATAAGAGTGGAGAATAAAGCTTCACGCTTTAAATCGTTATGTAAAAAAAAGAAAGCCTGCTTTTGTATAGGTAAGGTCTGAGAAGACCTATCCATTAATATATAAAAATAAAGTGGCAGCAAAGCTCTCATTAGAGAGAGGGCGTGCCAGAAGAATTATGATTACACTTTTCTCTCGGCATTATTATGAATCGTTGATTTCCTGTTAAACTCGAGGCATGTATTTTATAATTTAATTCACTGTGTATTAAAGGGTTGAATCGCCTTCCTATTCGCGGCTTGATGCCTTTACTGTGTGTGTTGGAACAGTTTAGATCATTTTTTTATATTTCATTGTAGAAATACTGTTTGCAATGGACTAAGTTAAGCTACCGAACTTCTATTAGCTTTGAAGTTTCTACCATTTGTACGTTGGGCAAGTTGGCAGTAACTGAAAGTGTCAAGAAATGTTATCTTGACACGAATAGTCCAGTGGGTTCGATTATCTGTTTTATTTCAATATGGTATTCTGACCTCTCCATGAAACGCAATTAGAAGAACAGATCGGTTGAGGGTGTTGGGCTCTAGGGTCTTTATAACAGGTGAAAAAGTGAGTGGTTCCTTGTCATAGGCAGTGAGTTGCTGCCGAATTTGCATTTAAAAAGGAACAACAGTATCATTCCTCAGAGCCGAAGAGAAGAGCAGTATCATTCCCAATACCGCATCATAAAAGAGCTTTTGTAATTGTTATGTGACTTTCAAATTACAAGAGCTGAATGTCATAAGGGTCAACATGAGGGTGCGTCGGTCCGAAGAGGATCATCGCCTATTGAGTCTTGGAGCTCCGAGATAAGGAAAGGTTGAAGCAATTATTGGCAAATTATTCCAGTTTCTTTGCGTTTGATGGTTGGGTGATGATATTTCTGGGTTTTTATATTGTGTAACGGGCCTGACCTAGTTACTGGCTTTCACATTGAGGGTTGTTGTCGGTATTTGCCGGTGTTATCCTGTTTTACGCGCAATAATTGTTAATTTCGGGATATAGGGCGTCGTATATGATCTTTCAAGCTGTTACTTTCTGCTCTGGTCGATGCATACAGACTATTTAAAGCTTCATATTACGTGCAGCTGCTCAAAGGTGTAATGGAAGGGTGCGTAGCGGCATTCCTGCTTTGATTAGCATAAAATTGGGCATCTTTTATGCATGGAGACCATTGGTTCTGTTTGAAATCTGGTTTTAAAACTCACTCCAAATATTCAGTGCAGAGCATTGTTGAATGGAAGGTATGTGGTGTTAGTATTCATTTGGAAACGAACTTCAGTTTATATGAATTGGTTGTCATAACAGAGTGTTTGAAGATCCTAGTTATTGCAAGCCGACCCTGCATCATTAGTGGTATTAGAGCGGGAATAGCTCTGTTTGAAGATTCAAGTTTTTAAGTTAAGTTAATTGCATGTGATGAATGAATGTTAGATTTTTGGAACTGATGAATATTGCAACACAGAGATGCAGTGCAGTTGAGGAAGTGAAACAAGATCAACAGGATCTTGAAAGGTGAGCTAACAGGTATTATTTATCTCTGGTTTAAAGGTTATGCTTGGATAATTTTATTTATAGACATAGTGAAGAAATCTCAGCAGGAAGAAGTAGATCACAGCTAGAGTGCAGTGATGAAGGAGTCCAGCAAGGGATTCTAGGTGAATGTGGCAGAACCTAAAGATTCAACAGAGGTTGAATGAAAAGGACAAGTGTGTTCTTGAAAGTTGCAGAAGAGAGAAGCCTGAAGGAGCAGTGGAGAAATGCTCAAAGGGTTCCAGCAAAGGACCAGTGATTACCAAAAGACCAGATCCGGAGGGAAGGATTGGTGAGGTAAGTGGCAGCAAGAGAGTTTGCTGTTGTAGAGGCTTGATGCAACTCATGGGTGAGAAACTTATGGCGAAGGATATGACTACTGAAAGTCATAAAGGAAAAAGCAGAGGTTCAGAAAGAGGCCACAGTAGAAAAGAGAAGAAATATGCCAAGGCAAATGGCATAAGACAATAGTTGACTCAGGAAGAGTATGAGGAAGAAAAAGTTGAGATAGCAGTTCATCTTGAACTATTGATGGAGTTGTTACGGGAAAATGTGAAAGACCAAAGACATGGTTTGCTGATGGGGAAGAGAGTGAAGTGGCAGAGGCTACAGCAGAAAAGAGATTTACAGATAAACATGCAGTTAACAGAGGAGCTGAGGAAGCTCGAGCAGATGATGGATGTACAGTTGAGACGGGAAGAACTCAGAGCAGCTGAATTGGAAGAGGAGGTTTCCATTGGTGAAACAGAGGAGAAGATCATTGATGATTTCTTGAGTTATTAGGTAAATCCAGATCAGCTGGATAATGTAAAACTGTGTATTTTTGTAGTTGACAATTGTGATGTGATTACAGGTTTTACTGAGGAGGATGTGCAATATTGTGAAACTGTTATAGCACAAGAGGAAGTTCTTATGGATGCAGAAGAAGTGGATCAGTCTGTAGCACGGATAAGTGAAGCAACAGTTGAGACTGTTGAACTTTGTGATTTTCAAACTGAAAGTTTGTGTGTGAATGCAGGGACTATAAGTGATGATGATATGCTTCAACAATGCCACAGAGAAATTGCATTGTTGGAATACTTGTTGGAAAAACTAGAGTATGACAGGGAGATTGCAGAAGAAAGAGTTCAGTGCGGTGAACAAGAGGAAAAAGACATCATGGAAACAAATGGTATGAGAGGAAGACTAGTTGATAGTCTTGAGAATTCTTTAGATAATTCTTTGGGAAGAGAGAATCAGCATACTGATGTGCTGATTGAGATGGAGAATTCAGAACAACATACTGAAATGCTGGTAAAGGGAAGTAAGGCATTGATGCCTTATGATTTTTGTTTTAACAAGTGTTTTGTGAATGCAGGTATTATCGTAGGTGTTGAAGGAAATTTGACTCAGTTGAGCAGTCAAATGAAAGAGAAAGATGAGAATTCTGTGGAAATTTCTAATCCATGGGATGAGGAAGTTATGTTGCTGGGAAGGATGCTGAATGATCAGAATTCAGTGTAGAAAGAATCTCAATTTTAGAATTGGGACTTGCAAATGCATAGAGATAAAGATAGAAGAAAGGAGTACACAAAGTACCAGTCCAGTAAGTTGTTGATAGGAGAAGGCAAGGAAGAAGTTTTCCGTTGTAGAAGACAAGAGGGCATGGATGATTGGGTGGCAGTAAAAAATGAGAAGGTAAGAACGGAAACAAGTATAGAAGCAAGAAATCAATAGCTTGAAGATTTATTGGACAAGGAAATTGAATTGATCAGAAGAATCATGTTGAAAGTGTCTCAAAGGAAGACATCAGTAAGAAAGAGAAGCAGCAGAAGCAACAGCAAAATGAAAACAGGGACAGATTGTGAAAGTGCAGCTAGTGGAGCAAGACAGCATAAGATATGGAGACCTAGAGAAAAGCAGCAAGCAACAGCAGATGATGACTTACAGAACAAAGTGTGGGATCCTGGAAGACAAGGACAAAGACTTAAAATGCATGATCAAGAGATCATGATCATTTTCTACCTTGGCAGTCTCATGCAGGAGCATGTGACTCAAAGGGAAAAAGCCTTCCAACTTATTCCAAAAATAAAAAAAAAATCTACAGGCAAGGGAGTGGGGTCCTTTAGCCTGCAATTTCTATGTTTCAGTTAGTTAAAAAATAGGATAAGAGTAGAGAATAAAGCATACTATCTTTTTCAGTTTAAAAATAGGATAAGAGTGGAGAATAAAGCTTCACGCTTTAAATCGTTATGTAAAAAAAAAAAAAAAAAAACCTGTGTTTGTATAGGTAAGGTCTGAGAAGACCTATCCATTAATATATAAAAATAAAGTGGCAGCAAAGCTCTCATTAGAGACAGGGCGTGCCAGAAGAATTATGATTACACTTTTCTCTCGGCATTATTATGAATCATCGATTTCCTGTTAAACTGGATGCATGTATTTTCTAATTTAATTCACTGTGTATTAAAGGGTTGAATCGCCTTCCTATTCGCGGCTTGATGCCTTTACTGTGTGTCTTGGAATAGTTTAGATCGTTTTTTTATATTTCATTGTAGAAATACTGTTTGCAATGGACTAAGTTAAGCTACCGAACTTCTATTAGCTTTGAAGTTTCTACCATTTGTACGTTGGGCAAGTTGGCAGAAACTGAAACTGTCAAGAAATGTTATCTTGACACGAATAGTCCAGTGGGTTCAATTATCTGTTTTATTTCAATATGGTATTATGAACTCTCCATGAAACACAATTAGAAGAACAGATCGGTTGAGGGTGTTGGGCACTAGGTCCTTTATAACAGGTGAAAAAGTGAGCGATTCCTTGTCATGGGCAGTGAGCTGCTGCCGAAATTGCATTTAAAAAGGAACAGCAGTATCATTCCTCAGAGCCGAAGAGAAGAGTAGTACCATTCCCAATACTGCATCATAAAAGAGGTTTTGTAATTGTTATGTGAGTTTTGAATTACAAGAGCTGAATGTCATAAGGGTCAGCGTGAGGGTGCGTTGGTCCGAAGAGGGTGATCGCGTGTTGAGTCTTGGAGCTCCGTGATAAGGAAAGGTTGAAGCAATTATTGGCACATTATTCCAGTTTCTTTGCGTTTGATGGTTGGGTGATGATATTTCTGGGTTTTTATATTGTGTAATGAGCCTGACCTAGTTACCAGCTTTCACATTGACGGTTGTTGTCAGTATTCACCGATGTTACCCTGTTTTACGTGCAACAATTGTTAATTTCTGGATATAGGGCGTCGTATATGATCTTTCAAGCTGTTACTTTCTGCTCTGGTCGATGCATACAGACTATTTAAAGCTTCATATTACGTGCAGCTGCTCAAAGGTGTAATGGAAGGGTGCGTAGCGGCATTCTTGCTTTGATTAGCATAAAATCGGGCATCTTTTGTGCATGGAGACCATTGGTTCTATTTGAAATCTGGTTTTAAAACTCAGTCCAAATATTCAGTGCAGAGTGTTGTTGAATGGAAGGTATGTGGTGTTAGTATTCATTTGGAAACGAACTTCAGTTTATATGAATTGGTTGCCATAACAGAGTGTTTGAAGATCCTGGTTATTGTAGGCCGACCCTGCATCAGCATTCTTCTGCACAAAGTAGGGCTTTTGAATGAGGAGGTCAAGTAGTGTTCGAAGATTAGGCTTTATCAATGGAAAGCATCAATACGAAGGAATATTTCTCCCAAGTTCAGGTCCCTGTAAATGTAATAGCGTCTATCATTGTACCACCTTCCCGACCTTCTCGGAAAACCATCATCTATCTGTCCAATCTCGACGACCATGTCCTCTTGAGAATTAAATTTGATGCTTTGCTTGTTTACACTAATGTTTCTCAGAAAGTCAAGAATCCTGTAAAAGTTATTCGACATTAAAAAAAACATTTTTATGTTGAAGTAAAGGAAATGAAAATAATCATAATGGTAAAGTATAATATGTGAAAATTAAAAATAAATATATAAAATTATTGTAAAGTAATAATAGGTAAAATATAAATATCTAATATATAGTTATGATATTCGTGAGCTTGATATTAAAGCATGCGAAGAGAGACAATTTTTTTGGCACTTAGCGTTATTAGAAGACATGTCACTATGGGTTTCAGAACCCAAGCACAATGGGGAAAGGAAAAAGCAGTGTATGAGCTCAGTATTGTTTTATTGGAAAATAAAAATGCTTTTGGGGTTCCAATGCAGAGAGATAAGTGGGTAGAGAAATATAATATCTTTGCATTTCAAGAGGATGTGAAGACAATATTAACAAACTTGAGGTTTTGTGTGGACAAACTTGAGGATGCATGTAGAGAGCCACATAGCTTGTGATTCAAATGGAAGAGAGTAGTTAGCCCCCTTGGCTCTAGTTCTCGAGTTTGACGAACCCCTCCTCTTCAAAAAATGAATAGTGTGTGTGGGGGGTGATGCGTAATTTTTGGGTCACTTTTGATGTTTTTTTCTGATCTGTGATGGTCCTTCTTATCTACGAATGATATTGACATAGTGGGTTCACAACCATGTGCTTCCAAGTTTTCTCCTATGGTAAAGCTCGCTTTTATTTTTGAAGCATGAAAAGTAAGATGCTTAGCCTTTGGCATGAAGTCTTTTTGGATTAAGGTCAAATGTTTGCGATGGTGTGGGGGGTCTCTTCTTGATGTTGTCCTCTCCGTTTTGTATGATGGTTCTCTTTTTGTGGTGTATGGGTCGTTTCTCTCTCTACCTGTTTGCGATGGCATTGTTGGGCATAAGGTTAAGGTACTTGTTTTTGTTCCTCACTTTTGTTTTAGACTCCTGAATGAATATGAAGGTTCCTTGGCTTATAAAAACAATGGGGTTTATGTTTTAAGCTTTATTAGTATATATTGTTTACATATGATGTCATAGGTCTAGATGAGTTTCCTCCTTGTCATCCTTTGTATGTCTATGATGTAATTTTTCCTTCTGAAGTAATATGAAAATTTTTTAATTTATGAAATGAAAGTGTATAGTCCGTAGGGATAGATAAGTAGCAATGCCCGTGAAAATGAAGTTTTGTGTCTAAGTTTCAAATCTCACTCATTGACTCATGCCTAAGGAAGATGCATACCTAGGCACAAGGAAGCTATAGTGGTAGTGGTTGGAATCAACTAGTGTTACATGAATAAAAGAGGACAAGATTAGTCCAATTGTTGATTCCTTTAGATACAAAATAATATATATATATAATATATATATATATAATAATAATATATTATATATATTATATATAGAATAAGATAGATAGATAGATAGATAAGATATATATATATATATATATGAAATGATATCTAAAAGTTTGAAAAAGGGAAAACTAATCAAACAGATTAAAATTTTCAAATAATATTTAAATTAATTATAAATTGTTATAATATTTATTATTATATACATATATTTAATTTTCTATTTTTAGTTTTAATCAAATGTTTTTATAAAAAATATACAATTTTAGAAATAGTTTCTTTATCATATTTGATTTCAATCTTTAATCTTTTTCCTATGAATTTGAATCTGAAACATTAGGAGACTCAGCTCACACAAATCACAAATCAACTAATCTACAACTCATAAATTAGATACATTTAGTATTGTATAAAAATAACATTTTAAAAGAAAACGCTTTATAAATTAAATATATTTAGCATTATATGTAATTTTAATATATATTGTCATTTTTTAATTTCATTAAAAATGTAATACACTACTTATTATGTCAAGAGGATCTTCCTAGTCGCAACTAGACTTAATGTAGTACCCTGAGTGTGGTAGCACGCAGATTTAAGTATGATAACTTTGGTGGAAGCAAGAGTGTGCCTTTGCAGTGAATCAAGTGAGATGCATGGGTGGTTCTAACACATGCCACATTGCTAGGGTTCACTGCAGCTTAGTTTAATAAAATATTTTAAAGTGATGATGTGTTGTATGTACTCCAAACAATAATAAAATTGTAAAATGAGTTATATGAATATTTGTTTAAACTTTTTTTATTAATTTTTTTATTATAATTAAACATTTTTGGTAGATAAATGTATATATATATATAATTGACATTGAAGAGAATGATAACAAGTTAATAATTATTTATTTAATATTGAATGATGGAAATTTGTTTATATAATGATCATATTATAGTACACATCTCATGTCATTATAGTATAGATTGATATAATGAGAGTTGCACAAATTGTACACATCTTATTTTTACATTTTTTCAAATTTATATTTTTTAAATTAAAAAATAAAACCCATAAAAATTGTCTATTCAATACTTTACACCAATGAAAAAATGGAATTTTTGAATTTAATTACAAACCATTTGTGTTTATGGTACATAGTAATTAATATACAATACTATTTTTCAAATTATTTATATTTATTGTACATTGTAATTAGTGATATATTACATAGTAATTAATAATGGAGTACACAAAAGTCAATTCTTTCCATCATTATACAATAAGAGGGAAGACATTTCAAATGATCATATTTAAAATAAATAGAAATAAATTTAATTTTAAAATAGTAAATTAATTTCATAATGTTAAACTTTAATAGATTTTAAATTTTTCTAATAACAAATTAATAACAAATCAATGAAATTCTGGAAAAAAAAAAATATAATAATTCAAAAACACATAAGAAAATTCAAAGATACGACATATTTTGTAGTTTTGTTTGCCACTGTTTTCCAAGTAATTAAAATACTGATAAGAAAATTCGAAGATGCGAGATATTTTGTAATTTTGTTTGCCACTGTTTTGCAAGTACGTTAGGTTAGCTTACGACTAAGTAATATTTTGGTGACAAAAACGACTTCTACAACCTACCATTCCACACAACACACGCGTGTGATAATCCATATCTTCCATCTATATAATTTGATCATCACCATGCTTCCGCTTTTGAATGAGGAGGTCAAGTAGTGTTCAAAGATTAGGGTTTATCAATGGAAAGCATCAATATGAAGGAATATTGTTGCCAAGTTCAGTTCCCTGTAAATGTAATAGCGTCTATCATGGTACCACCTTCTCGACCTTCTCCCAAAACTATCCTCTATCTATCCAATCTCGACGACGAGATCATCTCGAGAATTACATTTGATGATTTGCTTGTTTACACTAATTTTTCTCAGAAAGTCCAAAATCCTGTAAAAGTTATTCGTGATGCACTGTCAGAGGCATTGGCTTACTATTACCCACTTGCAGGCAGGGTAACGAGAACCCAAGATGGCCGAAAATTCCAAGTAGAGTGCACCGAAGAGGGTGCCCTCTTCATTGAAACCACGATGGACAACACTCTTTTAGAGTTGGGTATACTGGAAGACCTGAAACCCTCCTTCGCCCCTCTGCTCCGTCACTTTGCTGAGGTCAAGGATGTCCCCACTCTTATTTTTCAGGTAAACTTCATTCCTCATACTTTTGGGTCGTTATTTGTCATTCACCCTAACGTTTTAACTGACTTTTATTATGAAAATAATAGGTAACGCGCTTCAAATGCCGGGGCGTTGTTGTGGGTGCGAGTTTCAGCCATAGTCTATGTGACGGGCGAGGGGTAGCGCAGTTTCTTAATGGAGTTGCAGAGATTGCTAGAGGAGAAGAAAAGCTTTCCATTAAACCAGTATGGCAGAGAGAAGTTCTCAAACCCCACCAGCCTCCTATTGTCCGTTTTCCCCATGACGAGTTCGTTGAAAGTGGATTCCTCATCAACCCTAAGTCTGCCATACAGCTGGGTAATGTGAAGGCTGACGACCTGGTCATCTCTTCATTTTTCTTGAGCTCGGATGCTTTACAAAGGATAAAACAACCCATCGCAGAGGAGCTGCAGGAGCATTGTACCACGTTCGAAGTTTTATCCGCGTTGGCATGGCGAGCAAGAACAATAGCTTTGGGAATTTCTCTTCATCGCGCTGTTAGGCTTATTTTCACTGTGGACGTAAGGACGATGTTAAAGCCCCCCCTACAGAAGAATACTACGACAATGTTGTGTACTTGGGATGTGCACGCAACGCTACAGCACAAGAAGTTGTCAATGGATCCCTTTTGCATGCTGTGAAGATGATAAAGAAGGCAAAAACATCTGTAAACGACAATCGCGTAAGGTCAAGCATATCCTTCCTGGAGATGAAACGTCCATTCCAAAAGATCACAGATGTGCAAATATGTCCCGAAGACACGTGTCTTAGTGATTGGAGGTGGTTGGGATTTCATCAGGTGGATTTTGGGTTGGGCAAGCCCAGCATTGTTTGGCCTGGCAAAATTTTATTCTGCCCATTTTTAATGCTACCTCCACCAGAGAGCAAGAGCGGAGTCATGATGGTATTCTGCGTGCCACCCCCAGCATTGAAAGCCCTGCAAACCGAAATGCATCGTTTCATTTGAATTTGTGGTTATAAAATGCCGAACAAATTTGGAAAAATGCTCTTTACTTTTTATATATACGACGCATAATAGCTATGACATATAAAGTTGTAGCTTCATAATAAAGATAAGTGGGAATTTATAATATGTATAACCAGTGTTAAGTAATAGCTAGTATCTAGAGACGGAATCTCTGCAACCTTCTGGAAAACCCTAGTTTTCTGAGAAACTGAAATCGATTCAGACCTGGTAGCGCACAGACCTCGGTTTGTAGCATTGTTCAGAAAGGGACAAGTGCTGGCAGCCCGGATGGAGGTAGAGGGGTCCATTGGGACCCCTTCGTATAAACAAATAATTATGCAAAAGCAGAAGAAGAACGTGAGAGAAGGAGTCAGAATCTCGGGATATGATGGCTTCAAGCAGCCTGGCGGGCCAAACAAGAAGAAAAAACAAGCAGAATGTAATGATCAAGATAGCAATACAGAAGTCAGAGGAGCAGAAGATGATGGGCCGGGAAACAATGAAAACAAAGCCACATCATGACAAAAAATGACAGATAACAAGGGAAAACAATCAGAAGAAGAACGGGAGAACGCAGACAACAGGCGGGAGAATAGAGGAACGAAAGGGGACACAAGCTCGAGCCACAACAAGCACCCCACAACGAACGGGATCTGCAAACCAAAAAAACTGATAACCTAATGGTTGTCATCACGGATCCAGAGATACAAGCTTACCGAGAGCATATGAAGGAACACACAGTCATTTGCAAGTTTATGGGCATGTGGCCCACAGAAAGGGCCCTATGTCAATGGATTAGACAGCAATGGAAGCCAAAAGGGGATGTCAGATTGCACCTGGGAGCTAAAGGTTTCTTCACAGTGGTTTTCACCAACCTAGAAGATAAGGACATGATTTTTGATGGAGGCCCATATTTCATGGCCTCAGCTAGGCTATACATGCGACCATGGAAGGCAAACTTTACCCCAGAAAAAGAATCATTCACTCAAGTTCCAGTTTGGATTAGATTATTCTCTCTCCCAATAGATTATTGGGGTTCAAATGCTCTCAAGAAAATTGGAGATCAGCTGGGCACTTTTATCAAAGCCTCGGAGGCAACCCTGCAAAAGAAATACACCTCATGCGCAAGAATATGTGTTGAAATGGATGTTTCAGGAGCACTGCATGAAGGGTTATGGCTTGAATATAGAGATGAAGACTACTTTCAGGCAATAGACTATGAGCAGATCCCATTTCGATGTCGCAAATGCCACGAACACGGACATTTAATAAGGGAATGCCCAATGAACAAGAAGGAAGAAGACACTAAAACAGAGCAGGGGAATAAAGCTAAAGATAACTTCATCACACCAAAGTCAAGGCAGAGAGCCAATAGAAGAAGAATGAACAAGGCGGGACCAGGTAGAACCAACTACAATAATACTTTTGAGATCTTAGATCCAGAATCAGAATCAGAGGACGGACACAAAACCCAGTTAGCAAATAAGGAGCATAAGGGAAGGGAAGAACAAACCAGGACAGCAGCAGAAGGGGACAAGAACATCAGTGAAGTCCAAATGCAGGAAAGACGAGAAGAGCAGGAGGAGGACACAGACATGCTCACCAGCGATGGAGGAAGTGAAGATCTCGAGCTGGAGGAGGTGCTAGCTAGAGAAGGAATTAATCTACCAGTTATAGCTGAGAAATGGAAAACGCAAGGCATAGAAAACGCATCGGAGGAAGAAATCGGAAAGGTAAATGAGTTGTTCATAGCAAGGTAGAAAGCAGAATTAGAAAAGCAGAATAGGAAGCTAGGTGTAGCAAAAGGAAGTGGTAACCACTCCAAAAGTCTCACATGGAACTCATCCAGCTCCAAACAAAAGAAAAGACGAGGTAGAAGGACAAATGGTGAGGCTCTGCAGGAGCTAGGCATGATAATGATCAACTCAGGGAAGATGAAGGCACTTAGCGCCTTCTCGTCCTTCCATTAAAACCTCAAGTTAATCATGAAGATCATATCTTGGAATGCCAGAGGGCTGAACGGCCAAGCAAAACAAAGAATCCTGAAGTGTAAATTTCAAAATTTCAATCCGGAGATTATGTTCATTCAAGAAACTAAATGCAGTAGCTCCAGCATGGCCAAGATAAATAAGATCGGAAGGAATATAAATTATCTAGAAGTAGAAATTCAAGGTCGAGAAGGCGGCCTAGAAATGCTATGGGATACAAGAGATATTCAGGTGATCTCTGCCGAAGCGAACAAAATTTTCATTGCTGTGGAAGCTCAAATCACAGGTAACTCTGAATCTTTCTTATGTGTTAATGTATATGGACCACAAAGAACAGAGGACAAAATAAGTTTCTTAAATTCCTTAAATAAACTCATTGTTAGATACCCAAGGTCTAAATGCATTGTAGGGGGTGATTTCAACATGATAACTACCCTTCTGGAGAAGAAAGGGGGTCTAAGAAAACTAAACAAGGATACGGAGGCTTTCAACAGCTTTATTGATGATGTTAAATTAGTAGATATTCTTCCCAAGAGTGGCAACTTTACTTGGAATAACAGAAGCGAGGGAGAAAGATTGATTGCTTCCCGCTTGGGTAGATTCTTGATCTCTGAGAATATCATAATGGATGGCATTACTATAGAATCAGATATCCTCCCAACTGGAGGCTCGGATCACTGGCCAATTTCACTCACAGTTGCGGTGCAGAGCACTTCGAGGAACAAACCATTCCGATTTGAAAAATTCTAGCTGGATCACCCCAACTTCCTCGAGCTAGTGGAGAAATGGTGGTCCGAACCCCTAGAAGGCAAAGGCTCCAAAATGTTTAACCTACAGAAGAAGTTAGGAATCATCAAAGAAAAGATAAAGGAGTGGAACAGAACAGTATTTGGGGACATCTTTAAGGAGAAAACCCAGATAGAAGAATAGTTGGAACAAATCCACAAAGACTGGGCTTTTGGGCACAATAATGAGGAATATGTCGAGCAGGAGAAAATTCTAACACATCAATGGCACGATCGATGCAGACAAGAAGAAACCCTATGGAAACAAAAATCAAGAATCCAATGGTTAAAAGAAGGGGAGCAGAACACCAAATTTTTCCACAGATCAGCTCTAGACTACAAGAGTGTAAACAAAATTCTGGAGATGAAAAATAAATATGGGGAACCACTGAAGAATCACCACGACATATCAGCACTGCTCCGGGAACACTTCAATTCCATAGCTCAAGAACCACATTTAGATAGAGAGGAAGCCATCAAGGAACTGCTAAAAGCCACACCCAAATCTATCAACTTTGAACAGAACTGGGCCCTCTGCAGGGAAATAACACTGGGAGAAGTGGAGGAAGCGGTTAATAGCATGCCAAATGACAAAGCTCCAGGACTTGATGCGTTCACCATCAACTTTTACAAGGCCTGTTGGCACATCGTAAAGCAGGAAGTGTGGGATGTGGTTGAGGACTCCAGAAGATCTGGATCAATCCTAAAATCCATCAATTCAACCTTTATAGTGCTCATACCTAAGGTAGAGGAAGCCAATACCCCTGAAAAGTTCAGACCTATAGCCCTTTATAATGTCATTTACAAAATAATATCAAAATTTATAGCCAACAGATTAAAGACGATTCTTCCGGGCATCATATCTGAAGAACAATCGGGCTATGTAGAAGGAAGGCAGATATTACACAATATCCTCCTTGCCCAGGAGATGATCCACACTCTACACTCAAGGAAAGAAACAGGAATGCTGATGCAGCTTAATCTCTCGAAGGCATATGACAAGGTGAGCTGGAGGTACCTAGAAGCCATTCTGGAAGCTTTTGGTTTTTGTAGGCAATGGATTAGCTGGGTTTTAGCCCTTATCAAATCCTCAAGATTCTCAATCCTTATCAATGGAGCCCCCTCTGAACCTTTCTCACCATCGCGTGGATTAAGGCAGGGGGATCCCTTGTCCCCATTCCTGTTTGTCATTCTTATGGAAGGTCTCAGCAGAATTATAGCCAAGAAGAAAGCTGATGGAATCATTAAGAGTCTTCAACCGATAAGAACTCTACCGGCCACCATGCATCAACAGTTCGTGGACGACACAATGTTACACGGAATCCCCACAGTCAAAGAGGCCTTAGCTTTTAGGCATATCTTAGACCTCTTTAGTAAAGCCTCTGGAATGGAAATAAATTTCTCCAAGTCAACGATCTTCTTCTTCCATACTCATCTCGCTATTCAGGCTCATCTGTCTCAACTACTTGGATTTAGGATAGGCAATCTGCGATCAAGGTGTCTAGGGGCTCCCCTCACTCTCAAACCTTGGCAGAAAACTCACTGGGAGAAGGTTTTAGCCAACATGGAAAAAAAATGCAAACATTGGACGCACAGGGCTTTAAACTTTGCTGGTCGTTTAGTTTTAACTAAGGCAATGTTACAGGCCATACCGCAGTACCTATTGTCTATGCTACCACCTCCCAAGGGAATTCTACAGCAAATGAGAAACATTCAGAGATCCTTCCTTTGGAATGGCAATGGGGATAAGAAAAAATGGGCGTTGGTAGCTTGGAATAAGCTATGCAAGCCGAAATCCATGGGGGGTCTAAATCTCGTAGATCCGTCAATTGTTAACAGGACCTGTGGTGCTAAACTATGGTGGAGGTGGATAAAAGAGCCCAATTTGCGGTGGGCTAGATATTGGAAAGAAAAGTACACTCCCGACTGCAACAATCAGGATATGGTCAGACTGCAAGAGGTCCCGGAAGGCTCACCCATATGGAACCTTGCGCACAAAAACCAAAGTATAGTGCAGGAGAACAGCTTCTGGGAAATCCGCAATGGTAGGATAGCCCTGTTTTGGGAGGATGCCTGGCAGCAACTCCCAAAACTGGACACCCCAGAACTAACGTCTCTCAAACTCTCAAACCAAAATGAAGGCAGGCACAGAGTCCACCACTATTGGAATCAGGACAATAGGGATCCCATCTGGAGGGAATGGATAAGTTTCAACAGCAGCAACTACAATGAAAGAAATGAAAGCACACAGCAAATCAATGATAAAATGTAGAAAAGAAAGATTTGGAAAGCAGAAGAAGAAGACAAACTAAGATGGGGTATGAGAGGCAGTGGCAATTTCTCTTTAAAAGAAGCGAGGGAAATAATGGAAAACGCTGAGCAGGACGAGGCAGTGCCATGGAGCAACAAAGTTTGGGACAGCCTATTTTGGCCAAAAATCAAGACTTTCCTTTGGCTTCTGATGTGTAACAGAACCTTAACCTAGGATAATTTATGCAAAAAAGGATTCAGTGGACCTTCTAGATGCCCAATGTGCTTAGCTGATGAAGAAACAATAAACCACTTGTTCAACTCATGTGAATGGGCAAATCAACTATGGAACTGGATGGAGGAAATTCTAAGTGATTCCAACAGAGACAGAGGGTCAATTCATAATACCATCCTCAATTGGCAAAATAACTTCTCCAACAACCAAAGGGTCAACAGCATCTAGAAAACCATGCCAGGCTTCCTACTTTGGACAGTCTGGAAAGAACGCAATAGACAAATATTCCAGGATGAACACAGAAATGTGGAACACTCCAAAGAAACTGTTTTAACTAACATTCAACAGCTAATTCAAACAAAATGTAAAGTGGATCCCAAAGGGAAGATATCAGATCGTGACTTACTCATCCTAAAACGCTTTCAATTGGAAGCGAACCACAACAGCATATCTTTGGGATGCCAACAACTACGAAATTCGGAAGCCACCAAGTGGAATTGTCCACCGGAGGGAAGTCTGAAGCTAAATTTCGATGGTGCATCCAGAGGGAACCTGGGGACAGTAGGTATAGGAGGAGTCATAAGGAATCAGGATGGCAAAATTATACACATATACTGTAGAGAGCTGGGAGAAAGCACGAACAACGAGATGGAGTTCGCGGCGCTTGAGCACGGGTTTAGAATTCTAAAGAATTTGCAGACTAACAAAGTGATTGTGGAAGGAGATTCGTCTTTGGTAATCTCAGCTGCTAAGAAGATCTATACAGGCACCACAGCAAGTCGAGCCACGAAACACTGGAGGCTCGCCAAGGTGACGGAGAATATTGCAGAATTAATTGTCGGGATGAACGGGTTAGTTTTTCAGGCGGTCAGACGTAAGGCTAATGGGCTGGCGGAATACTTGGCGAACTATGGTATTGACAATCCTAACGAGATATGGGACAGTTGTTGGCAACAGGTGGACTGCCTGGACCTCAAGGAAAAGTGCCTACAGCTAGCCAAGCAGGACCTTGACAACACTGGCCGGGCTTAACCGGAGAAGGTCGGCTCCAATGGTAAACCATGATGAAATGGGCCGGTAAAGAAAGGAGTTTAGATCGTTGGCGCCGGAAGAAAGGACAGGCGCAGCGGAAACAATTATGGCAACAAAAGGAGAAAACAGAAAGGTTTTATGACATGGTAGGCTGTAGAGCATATCGCCGCCACATACCAAGATGAAGGGACACATGGCAGGTACGTACTCAAGCGAAAAACAACAACATTTATATTAGGATCTGGAGACATCCCTCGGGATTCTCAGCCCTCCCAGGTAGTTATGGTGATAGTATTATCACCTTGCCTCGTCTGAACGTGGGCAACACGGGAAACCGAATGGAGAAGGATTATATATTAGCCAGCCCAGGTACCAGCTCCACTGCATTTCCTTCGGGCATCTCTCTGGATTACTACTTTTCTTGGAAGCGTTTCTGCCATCAAGATCAGAACAGCCGGTGCACCATGAAGACGGGAAGCTGTAAAAGCATCACGGCAAATCAGGAGCTGTAAACTGCGAAGAGAATGTATGAAACTCGAACCACGGCGAGGAATAAGCGAAAGATTGTGGAGTTGGAAGCTTCGGTCAAGGAGAAAGAATTACAGCGCACTGAGGATGACATCGCGGGGGAGGTTGCCTGGTTACTCGACCCAGGCACTGCCTCCAAACGGGCTACCCAGTTTGTAAGGACGTAGGCGGAGAGTTGGAAGATCAAGACCCTGCTGGCCAAGGCTTTAGAGTCCAAGGAGGAAATGCAGCAACATACGAATCAGGAAGGTCCCATCTCTGAGGATCAACTGAACAATATGCTTGAGATCTACAAGATTCTGGACTCCAAAATCTCAGTCGTGCATGGTGTGGCGGAGTTGGTTAACAAGAAGCTGACGCTGCTCATCAAACTGCTCAGGCAGACTCTCAGCCCTGATCCTCTGCTCCATGCTGATCAGCAGCCGGCGCCTTCGAAGGAAGCTCAGAATTATCATACCTTGCAGGCTCGGGTTGATAAGCACGTTATGGAGCAAGCTCTGGACACTCTCAGCCGGTTTGGAAATCCTCCGAGTAATCTGCTTATGTTTTTTTCTTTTGTGCTGCATCTAATAGCAGTTGGGTGCTATCTTATGTTTATGTAACATTGTTTACAGTCCACGGCTTAGTAGGAGTCTCTGTTTTTTGATGTAGTTCTCTGGGTGGCCACCCTGCGTGGTGTGCGGGCGGAGGTTTAGGCAGCTTGTTTAGGGCCTGACTTTTGTGACTGGCCCACTGGTTTTATCAGGCCTCGATCTGCAATGGCAGATTTTTTGTAACATATTTTTGTACCATAATATATACTTTTGACTTACACAAAAAAAATAGCTAGTATCTATTGTTTAGTTTAAATATAGTTAATAGAGCATGAACTGTTGATATAGTGTGACATGATCAATTAAAGTTTTTATAAAAAAAATAGAAATGAATGTGAAAAATTTGTGCTAAAATGTTATTTTTTAGTAAGCTTTTTATCTCATTGGTTGTAATGAAGCTTTATAACCTTACTTTTTTGTTAATGTTTGGTTCAAATTGATAGAGAAAAACTTAGTTTCAATATTGGGAAAATATTTTTTAATTATTTTTTCCTTTTTAAAATTTGTTATCTTAACAAAACCATATAAAAAGGAAAAAACAAATATAAGTCAAATTAAAAGTAATAAAACTAAAAAAAATTATTGGAAAAGTTTTTTGAATTATTTTTATCTCTCTCAAATTTATCATCTTAAATAGAAAATATGGATAAAAAACTATAATTCATGAAAAAATAGAAAAAATAAAATCAAAAAATTAAATAGAAAGAAATAAAACTAAAAACAAAAAATTAGTAACTAATAGAGTGGAAGTTACTAAACAGCCCATAAAAAGACCTCAACAAAAAAGGAATTTCCAATGTTAAACTATGGATACGTGGCATAAATTTTTGGTTAAAAACAAACTAAGACAAACTAATAGACAGTCAAAGGCAAAATTGAATGCATAATACCATGTCTGTTGAATAAGTATCAAATCAAATATTATATATAAGTATCAAATCATTTGGGATATATATATACATTCAAGGATTAAAAAAAAATATATATATTTTCATTAATTAAAACGTTTTACATATTAATTTTTTCGAGAAGAAAAAAGCACAATTTTCCATTTAAATAAAAGGAATACATATCATGCTTTTACGAATTGATGTTCAATGTTCCTGTAGTAGGATCATAGATTTTACATTTTCATTAATTTCAATGTTTTATATATTTATTTTTTCGAGAAGATGCAATTTTTCATTTAAATAAAAAGAGTACATATAATATGGACCTTCCTCTTCATGCTTTTACAAATTGATGTTCAATGTTCTTCTAGTAGGATCATAGATTTTACTGTAGGATTTCAAAAAACTACAATTATTTTTCTAGTTGTTCATAGTTTGTCATTTTTCTAACTATGCTAGATATTTTTTAAGAGTGAAATTTATCTAAGTAAGTAAAAAATCTACAAAAAATGATTTCCAATTCAAGAGTAGTTAATGCTCCCCACACTCTCCAAGGTGTCCTGAACAAAAGCAGCTAAGAATAACTTCTGAGGCTCCTTTTTGATGCCCCTCTTTGATAGGAGATACACAAACTTATTTTGGACCCTATAAATGTGCCGGAATGATATATTCTAAAAGGAGCATACCAAATTCCTAATACGTCTCATCGAGTTTGATAGAATGGGTGGGCTGAAAAGAGAGCGCCCCTTGACCCACTCGATTATGCCTTTTGCATCTCCATAGATGTGCAGTGTCTCCAACCCCAGCAATCTAGAGCAAGTCAAAACCTCCAACAATGTTATAATTTCGGCCCTACTATTTGCACCTCTACCTCCCTCCTGTGATAGTATTTGGCTGGCTCTAATAGAACTTCATCTTCACCTCCACAGTCCCTTTGCTTGCACGCACCATCAAAGAAACCTGTCGGAAGATCTTTCCAGATGTCCTTGTACACAATCTCGCTCTTTTTTTGAGCTTCTTTACCTGCCCAATTTGAAATGTTTTACATGTGCATACTTTTAGTTCACTTTAAACTGAAGACTATGGATTATAACAATGTCTTCTATCTGACGAAAAGACTTGACCTAAGAATTATTGACAAAACAAAGCAGAAGTACATCTCTGACTGGTCGAGGTTGAATATGGACATGACCAAAGACTTACCCTGTGAAATATCAACAAAAAAAGAGCACATGATGCTCTTCGTCTGCTCAAGAGAGAATATGAAAATGTAGGTCTCCAAATTGAAACATTAACTGTCCCTATAAAGAAGCTTGACTTGAAAATACTCAAATAGGACTCCATTGTATCAAAAGAGGAATAGGACTAGAAGCGCATTCTGCTAGTCATGGAAAATTGAGAAAAAGGAAAGGGACAAAATGGATACAATGTCAGCGAGTGGGGAAAACCCCCTGAGGGCCCGAATGAGACCCCAACAGATACCGAGAAATATATTTTTTTAAAAGAACCCCGACTTTGAACTGTTCCATCCACAACATGTTCAAAGTATATATAGCCACGAAGAAGAGACATAACACGCTCTGAGAGGGTGTCAGCTTCAGTGTTATGTTCTCTAGTGATAAGATGAAAGGTGACCTCGGAGAAAAGTTCCTTAAGCTAAGTTATGCAATGCATCTAGTAGAGAAGAGAAGGAATTTGAACAACCAACCTACCTTGGATACATGAGATAGTAGAAAGGGAGTCCTTGACCACCATAATACTATCATAACTCACAACTAAGAA
>APFE030738160.1:19418-74404 GCA_000404065.3 Pinus taeda | reverse complement strand
AATATAAAAGAAAAAAATAACAAAACAATTTTGGAGATAAATATAAACCATTGATTTGTGTATATTACTAAAAATATTCTAGAATATTTCATTAAGGTTAAACCTCGACCATCCATTTAATAATTATTGATAATTAGATTAAATTTTTGGAAGTCATATTCGAAAATAAACACGCCTATATGCTTAAATTTTTTTTTTATAAATTCAAGATTTATGTTTTATTTTTTATTTTTGGGTTGGCTCAATTCACAAGAGATTTGTACCTTAAACTCATGGTTTGGTTTACATAGTACTTCATAAAATGGCGATGACTACCCCATTGGCTTACAATTTTAAACTTTAATGTGTTTAAATTTATTGAAGTTTTTAATATAGTGAAGAGAATTTTTAATAGACAACTTCCCTTTTTATAAGTTTTATATATATCTATATGCATGCGTTTTTATTCTTACAAGTGTTTAATATTTTTGGCAAATAATTTTTCTAGTTTGCTAAGTTGTGAGAGTCTTAGGATGATTGCAATTTTGAGAAACTAAGACCCAAAGGCATCTAAGCTATCAAAATCATCCGAGGAAGGTCGCACCCAGACTAGGCCACACCGACCCTTTATATGGTTGGATTTTCACCAGCAGAGTTTCAAACCAGTGACCTTCACATCACATAGTGCTTTAACAACTAACTCTATCATAGTCTATTTTATGCCCCATGAGCTAATATTTTTGGTAAATATTATATATGTGTGTTTCCTTTTAAATTTTATCGTTTATGTATAACTTTTATAATAGTTTATTACTTTAGAGATAATTTTTTATATACTTATGTATAGATATTTTATTTATAATATTTAATATATATATATTTATACATATATATATATATATATATATATATATTATATATAATAATAGAAAGTTAAGGAAATGAAAATAGTCATAATTGTAAAGTATAATATGTCAAAATATTGATAATTCAAAATTAAAAATAGAAATATAAAATTAGTGTAATGTAATAATATGTAAAATGTAAACATTTAATATATAGTTATGATATTTGTGAGCTTGATATTAAAGCACGCGAAGAGAGACAATCTTTTTGGGACTGCGAATTATTGGAAGGCATGTCACTATGGGTTCCAGACCCAAGCACAATGGGGAAAGGAAAAAGTAGTGTATGAACTCAGTATTTTTCCATTGGAAAATAAAAATGCTTTTGGGGCTCCAATGCAGAGAGATAAGTGGGTAGAGAAATATAATATCTTTGCGTTTGAAGAGGATGTGAAGACAATATTAAGGAACTTGAGGTTTTGTGTGGACAAAGTTGAGGCTTGTCTGATACATGTGGAAAGCCACATAGTTTGTGATTCAAATGGAAGAGAGTAGTTAAACCCCTTGGCTCTAGTGCTCGAGTTCCGACCAACCCTTCTTAAAAAATGAATAGTGTGTGGGGGGGGGTGGTGGGTAATTTTTGGGTCACTTTCGATGATTTTTCTGATCTATGATGGTCCTTCTTATCTACGAATGACAGTGATATAGGTGGTTCACAACCATGTGCTTCCATGTTTTCTGTTATGGTATGAAGTCTCAGACACTAAAGCTGGCTTTTATTTTTGAAGCATTAAAAGTAAGATGCTTATCCTTTGGCATGAAGTCTTTTTGGATTAATGTCAAATGTTTGAGATGGCGTGGGGGGTCTCATCTTGATGGTGTCCTCTTCTTTTTGTATGATGGTTCTCATGTTGTGGTGTATGGGTCGTTTCTCTTTGTACCCCTTTGTGATGGCGTTGTCGGGCGTAAGGTTAAGGTACTTATTTTTTTCCTCGCTTTTGTTCTAGACTCCTGAATAAATATGAAGGTTCCTTGGCCTATAACAACAATGGGGTTTATGTTTTTAGCTTTATTGGTATATATTGTTTCCATATGATGTGAGAGGTCTAGATGAGTTTCATCCTTGTGGTTGTTCATATGTCTATGATGTAATTTTACATTTTGAAGTAATATGAAGTATTTTAATTTATGAAAAGAAAAAAGTATAGTCAATGGCGATAGATCATTTGGCAATGCCCATGAAAATGAAGTTTTGTGTCCAAGTTTCAAATCTCACTAATTGACTGATGCCTAAGGAAGAGGCATACCTAGGCACAAGGATAAGTTATAGTGGTAAGTCGGTTGAATCACTCATGTTAGATGATAATATATATATATATTAATATATATATATTATATATATATATATATATTATATATTATATAATATATATATATTATATATAATTATATATATATATTATCCTGAAATGATTTGAAGAGTTTGGAAAGGGAAAGCTAATCAAAACAGAATAAGTCATTGATGGACTCACCCACACGAATCATAAATCAACTAAATCTAGACTCATAAATTAGAATACATTTAATATTTGGATAAAAGTAACATTTAAAAAAAAACACTTTATAAATTAAATATATTTAGCATTATATGTAAATTTAATATATATTATCATTTTTTTAATTTCATTAAAAATATAATACACTACTAAGTATATAGTTTTATTTTATATTATTTATTAAACTATTATAATATTATTTTATAATATTCAATTCTTAATTTATTAATGTATTTGAATTCTATATCAAAATATATTAATAAAATAGAATATTTAATTAAATAAACAAATAAAAATTATGAAAACAAATATGACAGCCAGATTCTCATTACATTCATCACATTCATCAATCATGAGAAAAGCAACTTCGAATGATTCTTGAAACCCAACACTAACATTTTTATCATCTACCATCAATTCATCCAGAGAAAGCTTTTCACTTACTTGAACAAAGTTCTCATCTTGTTGTCCATGAGCTGACTCGACTACCTCTTTATGAAGGCTTTGTTCTGATGACATGAGAACATTTGGACCCAAACTTTGTCTTCTTCATCCCAGATGATTTCAACAGCCGAGTTCTCTTTCATGGGACTTAGTACAAGGTTTTCTTGGTCATCACAATCTAGTTCATGACTGTTGCAAACATGCTTCTACTTTTATCCATCATTAAATCTAGTTCATGACTGTTGCAAACATGCTTCTACTTTTATTGAAAGCCTTGAAAAATACTATGAGGATGATAATTTTATGGAGTTGCCACTATGTTAGCACCTAAATCCGCCACAGGCTGAAAGAAGGCAAAATTCAGGGTAACCACAAACCACGCTCAGTCTGGTAGCTAGCCCTACCAGAACAGGAGAGGGCTCTCTCCGAGTCACACTCAGTGAATAAGTAAATGAAATGACCTGAGATGACTTATAATGAAATATTTGTCTTAGGCTAGTAAGTGGAAATGAAAATAATGAGAGTGATTTCGTGAATGACTGTATTTCTAGGAGGTTATGGGACCACTGGACCTTAATGAACAGAGAACTTAAAATGAAGGCACAGATTATTTCGTGAGGCAAGGTAGGCTAAAAGCATAGCAATTTTATTTTAAAATGTGGCGGGATGGAAAGATTGATTAAGAAGTTGAAAAGGGCATGGTCGACATGAATCCTTTTCAAACAGAAGAATGAACACTGTGTGTGAAATTTTCCCATAGGTAGAGCAATAGAATTGAATTCTACCTGATCTCACTCGAAAAATTTCACCAGAAATGGACACTAAATGAAACTATGGAACATAACAAAGAAATGGAGAGAATTATTAAGAAGTTGAAAAGGGCATGGGCGACATGAATCCTTTTCAAACAGAAGAATGAACACTGTATATGAAATTTTCCCACAGGTAGAGCAATAGAATTGAATTCTACCCGATCTCACTTGAAAAATTTCACCAGAAATGAATGCGAAATGGAATACAAAACATAACAAGATACGTATGAAACATAAGGGAAACACTTGCTATACTCACAACCACAGGAATCTCATGAAACAGAGCCGTTGCCTTTCATTAATTCTCTGTAAAAATATACAATGTAGAAACAAAGTTTCTTTCCCACAGTCTCCCAGAAGTTACAAGCCAACCAACCCTTTGCAAATAACTTGCATACAAAATATAGAATGTGTGAGGAAGAGATAGAACGCCCAGGGTTTGGGAATTTACTCAAATCATTTCGAAATGGAGATGGAGAGCCAACCATCAGCTACAAGTTCAGCGCTGCAAATATGACATTTGGCTTTGGGGTGACTGTTTGCCTTCCTTCGCCACTTGGATAGAAGACAATATGGAGAAAAAAAAATTTAAATGCTGCCTTTGGTGCCAAAAAACCGAAGTGTAGATGAGCGGGCCCACTTGTAGAAGTCACGAACCGAAATTTCGCGAAAGGGAAGCAAATTGGCAATTTTTTCTTTGTGCGTCGCACCAATTTCTCTGTGTGTCGCGCTACTTTGGGGCCTGTTTTGGGGCACTTCCAGGTGTCCAAAATGTGCCCAAGTGGGCTTGCTAGAAATCTTGGCCTGTCTAATTTCTAACCCCACTTGAATTTCTAAATTTTAAGCTCATTTTCCCCTCCAAATCGTCATTCTCCCAATACTACTTTATGTGTGTCCAAAAAGTGGTAGAAATGCCATTTTTGAGTGTTTTTTGACCTTTAGGAGACCCAAGACTTATCAAAATTTCTAGCCCAGACACCAGTAGATGTATTTTTCGATGCTGAATCCAAAAATGAAAACCTTTTCTCGATTGGAGTGCTATAATTTTAGCGTTGCGCAAGGTGTGTGACGCACAGGCAGAAAATCCTTGTTTTTCGCCCAAAAAATTTCCCTGTGACCAAAATTTGCCCAAATTTTTTGAGATTTGGGTTGGAAGTTATCTATGGGGTGCTTTGCTGAGTCAAGGAGGCCACAACCAAGATCCTAAGCCTATCTTGCTCTTTTGCCCTTTTTGCCCTTTTTTTTGGCTTTCCTCAGTTTTACTTTCAAACTCCTTATTCGGGCTCTCAAACTCAAGTTCCATGCCCTGTAATGATGAGCCATGTGTCTCAGCAGTGTGTTGTCTTTGTCGACCTTGTTCAAAATTTTGTCCAGGTGCATGTTGAATCTCTCAAGAATAGACTCACGATCATCCATAACTTGTTGCTCCAATGAAGTGAATTCAATCCTCCGCTGCTAGGCAGTTAGGCGATCCTCACGGATGTTCTGCAGCTCCATGATCACATGCTGGTCTTCTAGCTATTTGTTCCTCTGCTCTAGATAGTTGATGACCCATCTAGACCTCTCGAAATTGAGCATCAAGTCTTTGATTTCTGTGTCCCGCTCTTGAATAATCATCCTAAGTTTGCCATTTTCTACCTCTGTCTCTTCATCCGAAATGAGGATGACATCGGTCCCTTGAGCACCTGATAGCTCACCCGAAGGCCCCTCCTCATTCATTGGCTCCTTGCCTCTATCCTGTTCTTGTGTCGTCGATGCCGGAAGCAAGGCCCCTTCCACCCCAGGTGGAGATAACACTCTCTTTGCTGCTGCAAACAAAGGCCTGGTGCCTTTCGGATAGCCTCTCTAATATGTGATGGAAAATAGCACCACAGTGGTCTCATGGTGCTCATGCTGATGAGAAGTACCCCTATCTCATGTTTTGCCTCTGATACTACTGAAGAAGTCACGGGAGATGAAGTCCTCCCAAGCAATGCCTTGCAATCTCAACTGATGGTCCACCAAAATCTGGATAAGAGCAAAGTGATATACGCTGTTGAGCTGCTACCGAGGGGTCTTATGCTGCATGAATTTTCTCATCCTTTCTATGTTCCCGCAAATGAAGAATGGGAGGTTCATCATACGCACCCTGGTGAAGTGCATGAGTAGCCTGATGTGATAGGCATAAAGGCGAGAAAACCTCCCCTCACAACTAAAGTATTTCATGATCAATCTCATGAGTGGAGCATAATCATCTCTCAGAAATCTGAATGGGAAAACTCTCATGAGCGGACTCAAACAACTGGCTTTTATATAAGGCTCATAAAGTTCCCTCTCCACCTTCATCTTCTTGTGCCACTGTTCTCCAACATTTGTTATGCCTGTTGCCACTGATATGGTTTCGGGTGTCAATGTGAAAGTGACCCCTGCCAAGATAGACTGTCCTCCCTGTAGGTGAAGTGCAAAGAGGCGAGCCAACTCATGATGAATCCTGACATTTGCCACCCTCTGACAAAATTCGAAACATGCCGAGTGCTGGAAACAAGACATAGCGAGAAGGAATGCCTGCAACTCCTTGAGGGTGTTTGGTTCATCCCTGACATGTCTGCCACTCCTAGGTCTCCGGGGAGCCTGTTCTCCTGAAGCTGTATCACTGTGGGTTGCCCCCTCATAATCTTATGCAGTTTCCGAGGCCATTACTGTTGTTTGTACCCTGAATTTCTTTGCTGCACTTTGAAACCACTGAACTGATAGATGCTCTGCAAATCTGTCACCAAGGGGACAATAAAACAGGGGAGTTTAGGAGGGGAATGATGAAAAGAGGAATAGGGCTTTAAAAGGAGAAATTTATCAGGGATTTGGGAGTGTTTTGAGTATGGTGTTGATGGGGTATGGTTTGGATGTTTTGAGCCATAGGAATAGAGGGGACAAATGGATATGATTATAGTGGAGCTAGGGTGATTATTAGGGGAAATTGCTACAGGGGGATTAGCTAATAGAGGTAGGGTAGGAGCATGCTTTAGCAATAAAGTCACTGTAGCAAAACCCTATCTTTCTTGACCTTCTTTATATCATCTTTGTTTTACTTTTAAAAATTTTTCATTTGATTTCATGGTCGTCATAATAACATTCCCCTTCAAGTTTAAACGCCAATGATGAAGGTAGTTGGGCTACCTCTCCAACCTTGAGGGTGATTCATAAAATTTTTGGGAAATTTAGTGCGTTTTGGGCTTATAAGTCTGTGCGCCATGCGGCGGGTATGCGCTGCGCCAGTGGCAATTTTGCACTGTGGCTGGGCTCTCAGTGCCCCGCACGCCCTGAGTGCGCCGCGCCACCTTGTGTGTGCGCCGTGCACTGTAAAAGTCACCCAGATTGCTTTGAAAAACAAGGGAGGGGGTTTTAGTGGTGAATTTAGAATGATTTTCTTAGGAAACATGATGGAGGGGAGGTGAGAATGATGAGGGGTGAGGGGACAAGGGGAGGGGAGTAGAACATTGGTGGCATCATCACAATTTTGCAACCCCATTTATCGTTTTTCTTGGTGATCTTTTCCATGGATGGCCTTGTGCTTTTGGGTACCATTTAAACATCTTATAAACACCATATCATTGAAAAAATTGATGTACAAGAGGTGTCATAAAGCCTACCTCTTGATTTGATGGGCTTCACAAAGATTTGAAACGGTTTTGCCTTGTTTTTGAGCTGCCGGACTGTGTGCGCCGCACGCTCTTCCCAGTGCGCCGTGTGCCTTATATACGTTGTGCCTGTGTATTCTTTCAATGACGGACTGGTTGTATATGCATCACACACGGTGAGTGCGCCGCGCTCCCAAATCACCTACCAACTCACTCAAACACTCACCAATCTCACTCTCCCACCTTTTGCAATGTCTTTCTAAGTCTCCAATGGCACAATGGCTTTGCTTTGGGCCACAATATGTATTTATAGGCTTGAGAGAAACTAGTTTGATTTTTTCCTCTTTAAAAACCCACTTTCTAATGTTTGAGTTTGCACCATTTTATTGACTTTTACATCACTCTTTTTTTTTCCATTTTTTTTCAAAATTTTGGCTCTCTTGATAAAAATTTTGGCATTCCTTTGCGGGGATTGTGTGACTGGGCCTCTGGCTTTAACATCCATGACTGCATCTGAAAATGTCATCTGTAGATTTCTGGAAAATTTTGTCATAGTTGACCTTGCTTGACTTTTCTTCAAAACAGAGTTTTGAAGAAGAGTTGTTGTCTCTTGCGGTGGTGATGAAGCTTTCTGCACTGTAGGTGTATAAGGTCTCCCTATGTCCTGCATGGCTTGTTTCTGGACATGTTTTTTTCCAAGACCAAACTGATGAATTTCTAGACTCAAACCAAAAATGACTCTGTCCTGAAGTAGGACCAGACCTTGACTATCATGAATTTCATTGATTTTGGACCAAGACCTGAACTAGCATGGGCCAGACATGAGGGAAACTGACTAGCATGACTTTCTCTGTTAGGTCATGGCATGTCCCTAGCGAAATGCAACTGGAAGAAAGGAGCAGGACACCTAATCATGAAATGCATAAAGATTTTTGATCCCTGACGGAGGACTTGACCAGGCCGACTCTAACATGTGCAACAAATGAAGAAAATAGATCAAGCTCTTGGAAGACGCCCCTTCAGTCAGTAGTAAGAGTATCAAAGGTGCCTATAGGAGTTAGAGTAAAGTAAAGACTAGGTGAACCAGTCTAGGCAGCAAAATTTGGAGTATAAAAATTGCATCCAAAGCCCTTGACAGGAGCAAACATTTTGTCAAATGGTCCCATCCAATAAGGAGACAATACGAAAGTTTGTCTCTGAGAAACTTGGTCTTGAACGCTCTGTTGAGAAGTACGAGGCAAGATTTGGAGGAGGCATGAAGATTGTTAAAGAGATATGAACGAGTAGTTGTGATACCTCCTCTCATGAAGATGCCTAAATTGGATCCTAATCTGACGACTAGGGCCACACCACCTTATAACCACATGTTGACCAACATGACTTCACTACTTGTTTAGGGAATATTTAGTGTTTCTACAAAATTCCTAACCCTTTAGATCTAGTAGTTGATCTAGAAACAATAGTCAAAGCAATCTTAATTTTTCCTATAAAAAACAAATAAGATAAAGGACAGAAAGCCTACTTGTGACTTTTGTTTGTTCCTTATCTCCTTTGACCGATTTCGCTACTCCCCGTACTTAAATCGCTTGAGAAGTACCTGCACAACTTACAGAAACAAAAACCCATCAAAGTATAATGATATACAGAATCGAAAGCATGATATACACATGAATGCATTTCACATAAACACAAACATAAGGGGAAAATCTCGAAAGCTTTATTGATAAGAGGAATGAAACTTTCAATTTTGAAGAAATGAAACTTTTTGACACTTTGAATGAAAATAAAATCAAATGAACAAAATAGATCAATCGATTAGCTATGAAGGAGGACTTTACAACACTTCACTTTTTGAAGAAAATGAGGACTTTAAGACACTTTTCTATCGAAACGACAATTGATCAAAAACTACTTTCCGACAATGGATTGCGAATGATACAATAAATACATAAAAAACATTCACCAATCCTAGTCTAAATAGGGCCAAATTAAAGAGATGAAGGCTAGTTTCAGAGATGAGACATCAATCATGTTCAACAAGCAATTTAATCAAAGATGAAAACTGAAAAAACCTTCAGTTCCTAGATGGGAAAACTGATCTTCAAGAGATCAGCACAGGTTGTGGTGATAGACAGTTCACTAAATCGTTCTGTTCCCTTTCGGGAAATGCAATGCATCGCAGGTCTCAGTTAAGGATAGTGCGATGATTACAGTGGGCAATTTTGAAGGTGTTTTTGGCTCAAAATAGATTCAATTTTCAATAGATTAGAATTTAATTCAATGATCGACAACAAGTAAAATATATTGGGATGTTCTGAGAGGCTACTTAGCTACTAAAAAGGGAAGATGAGTTCCCTTGTGTGGTCACCAGTTTGTTTCGGGAATATTGAGTGTTTCTACAAAACGCCTACCCCTCTAGATCTAGTAGCTGATCTAGAAACAACAATCAAAGCAATCTTAATTTTTCCTAGAAACAACAAATAAGATAAAGGACAGAATGCCTACTTGTGACTTCCGCTTGTTCCTTATCTCCTTTGACCGATTTCACTGCTCCTTTCCATACTTAAATCGCTTGAGAAGTACCTGCACAACTTATAGAAACAAACACCTGTCAAAGAATAATGATCTATTGTTCATAAATAGCACAGAATTGAAAGCATGATATACACATGAATGCATTTAACATAAACACAAACATAAGGGGGAAATCTCGAAAACTTTATTGATAAGAGGAAAGATAACAACCAATGCGAGTTCGATCTAGCGTCATCCTTCCAATTCAATCCTTCTTCACCTCATGAAAAGCATAACATTCCAACAATATCACAATACTTGCACTCAATCCTAACCTCATACCACTAGCATATCCTTGCAACTCAGTATATTTCAACCCCTAGATCTCTTGGATGAGTGATCTATTTATAGATGACAGAAGGAAGTTGATTCATCAATGATGATGATGAATGCCTTTCTATTTTTAGAATTTTCTTCCATGAAAGAGGGAGATAGGAGGTTGATTTTTCCTACTTCCTTTTGTCATCCAAGGGTGAACTCAGAGGGCAGGTGGCACTTGAGAAACTTCTAGAGGTTTCCAGTGAATAAGGAATCTTAAAACCCTCATGGAAAATTTCCCAAGTTCACTCACCGTAGGCTGAAGAGGGACTCAATGCATAGCCCCCATTCAGTGTAGCACCTGCAATGCATTGTAGCCTGATAGAAGGCTTCTTGTGTTGATCTCTTTAGGAGTACTTTTGGATGTTTTCTGTAATGGAACTTTTTCGAGAGTAAGGTGTTCTGATGATTAGCCTCTTTAGGGCGTGTAACAACTATATTAGGAGTTGATGAACCCTAGTAACATTGATCGGTAAGTTGGGATTGATATGCCCAAATAAATCTGTAATAGTTGCCCCCTAAAGCATGAGGTCGTAAATATCTATATCGGTTGAAATGCTTTATCATGAGGATAGGAAGTTTTGAAATTGAAGGCAACCTGCATCAATTACAATACAACACATCATGATAATTTGATTTTTTCTCATGAACTAGCTGAGGGAGGCATTCCCATGCTTAGCTTATAAAATTTCATTACATGTACATAGATCAGATAGTCGTCTACAGATATAGATTTGTGCTCCATGATTAGGATGACCATCTGTGTAAGGTCGTTGTACATTTGATTTGGTACTCCTAAAAATATCGCAACCCGGATGGATGAAACTAGATCTGGGGTCTTCAATCTCGTTCAATCTTCACTCAATGTACAAGTCTAACCATGTGAATAGATGTTCTGAGGTCGAACATGGAGAGACATCACCTGATTACCAGCCAATGATATAAGATGTTAACATACATGAGAGGGATCACCGATAATAATGATGATCCTCAAGGTACTACAATACATTTTCGCATGGTGTGAATAAATGATTTGATGTTGAACACCATGCAAAATCTTTTGGTCGAAAGCCATTGATGTCAACCTATCGCCGAAAGTGAGACCCCTGCCATTGATGTATGCAAGATTCAAAGCACTGAAAGGGTGTTTCTAAGTCAACTTCTTGGATGATAAGCTGATGTCAACAAGAAGTGACTTGTTGTAGGAGGGCGTTGATGTATCCCACATCTACGACATGAAACTAAGCAAATGATTTTGGAGATGAGAATCGGCTAATGACACAGGGTTCAGGAATGGTGGTCATGAAAATGAAGGTTTACAGTATTGCAATAGATGAATTTTTAACTGGATGACTTCTCTTGAACATATTAACGACATTGAGATGAATTGGTAGTGTTGACCCAAAACAAAATTGATGGATGGTGTGATAGACCACTAGTGTGATAACCATCAAACTGAACGACCCAACCCAACCAGTCGTGGAGATGAAGTGAAAGTGTCATGTTCAAGAGTGACTCACTACCATAAAATTTTCTCGATTTTTCCCATTTTCCCCAGTCATTTCTGACTAGTACATCTTTATTTTTATCAAGCTTGAGGAGGATAACATATGCTTGTTCTATAATTCACCCTTCGGGCAAACCCATTGCTATTTGATGTTTTAACGAGTCTAGCGACGGTGAAACTCGATCTCGTCTAGATGGAAAAATTTTGTCGCTATTTGGTATTTTAACGAGTTTAATGACAAATATAACTCGGTCCTTTTCATGTTTAGAGAGTTTGAAAAGGGACGAAAATAAAACTCTATAAGTTCTTTTTCGTAAAATAATCCCTCAAGTCCGAAAAAGCATAAAATAATACAAGAGAGATGTCGTTTCCAATCCTTTAACAAACTGGAATGGACAAGCACTCGACAATATTTTCTTATTTAGAGAGTCTGAAAAGAGTTTAAAGAGAACTCTATGGTTTCTTTTCATTTTTATCAAAGCTCTAAAAAGAAACAAAAAGTTTGATTTGTGGTTAAAGATGCTCAATTTTCCATTTAGTATATCATATTCTAATTTCAATCGTTCATCCTGCTCAAAACTCCACCAAAGATGATTAAAAATACATGTTCATGGGTAAAATGGATAAAAAACCAACATTCACTTGATTTACATGTAAAAGTAAACATAAAAAACAAGTTTGGTAATGCATTTTAACCATTTCATTTTTACTATTTGATTTGGAGCTCTGGAGCAGTCTTTTTACCCCAAACTTCACCAGCTAATTACGAAAGATTTTGTGGATCATTTCTCGCGTCGTCGGGACCAGGTAGGATCTATCCTAGTGCTCTTTCATTCTATTCCATTCATTTTCAATTTTGAGCAAAAATTCTTAGTTTTTCAGGCCTCTAGGGTTTCAATTTGCGTTTTATGGATCATCGCACGCTTTCTCTGTCGAAAAGTGCGATGAATTTCATGCACCTAAAACAAAGCATGCAATGCATAGCACTGTCTCTAAGAAGAGGGTGTGATGGGCACAAAAACTAAAATTAAACAATTGTTTTTCTCAAATTTTAAACTAATTTTGCACAAGTTGGATCCTAATTTACCTAATGGTTGTGTTTTAGATATTCATTGGATCAAAATGGTCGTTACATGGAGAGAACAAGAACACGAGGAACAAGACATGATTGCCTTAAATGATCAAGGCACAGTTGATGCCTTAAGGAACTGTGGGTTGCTGAAATTCTTTCACTTATCCTGCATGCAGCAACAAATTGAATTGCTACAGTATCTTGTTCGTGCTTGGGATCCTACTGACCAGGTTTTTCACATTAGAGCCAAAGCGATCCCCTTTACCATTGAGGATGTTTACTTTCTGACGGGTTTATCAAGGTGGGGTGCCCCTATTTCATTATCAGGATTCACCAGAGGAGGTGAATCAGTGAGAGATTATATTCATCAGTTCTATCAGGAAGGATCTCAACCCAACAACGATGGAAAGATTCATATCTGAGATGTTAGTGATCTACCTTTGAGAAAAATTGTCTTTACCCTTGCCAAACTGGCTAGCAGTGTGGCTTTACATTTGGCAAACAGATCTTATATGCATCGTGCTTTAGAGTGCTTGGAGCCAAAGGTATTCAACTAGTGCGAGACAATTCTTCCATCTATGAGAGAACAACTGACCAAGGTGAAGAATGGGAAGACAAAAAATTGGTTATGGTTCTATCTTGATTTCCTTCGCCTTAGAGAGAATCATGCTTATGCAGCCACAACACATTTCTCTAGGAGTACCTGGACCTAGGGACCCACGGATGTAGAGATAGGTAGATTTTATGGCTAGGCATGCTGGCCAGTCATTGATCTCATTTTCCTCCGCTTTCTTCGAGTGGTTCGACCGTCAGGAGATGGTCTTCTCGGAATATCCATATGATGGGATGGGCTTCCATGGTGATTTGGATCTGGTATTGCCAGTTGGGGCGCAGTGGAGTGCTATTGGTAAATTGATTCGACCACACTTTTCTTTTTGAAGTTTTTAATTTTTTGTGTTTTTTTATTGTTATCAAGACTAAATAAACTTGTATATGTATGTAGATGTTGGATCTGTTTGACCTGTGGTACGCCAACAGGAGGCAAGTGGACCATTTGAGAGAGCTGTTGGGAGGGCAGTTCTTAGAGATTTGGACATAGTGGAGACCTTGGTTCAGCTATAAGATCACCTAGAGGGTTTAACCCTTGGTATTCCAGATGTCCATCTTGAGGAGTTACCCATGAGATTGCAGTGCCATACCATTGGCATGCCGAGTCATTGGATGAGACTCCTGCGTATGATAGCATAGGTTGTGACCTGTTATCATCAACGACACTAGTCTATTAGGATATTTTCTGCATTCATTTTTTAGTTTTTTGGGTTAGATGACTGATTTTGTCTTGGACAAAAACTATTTGTAAAAACTTATATACAACTATCTATTTTACTTTTAGAGTCTTATTGTGGTTAAGTGATGAAATCTTGTTCAAATGATGATGTGATTTGAAAATGCTTTCTTTACATATGTTGCAAATGTCTATTTAACACATAGTTTTCTAGAGAGTTAGTCAATGTGTTTAAATTTCTGGGAATATGTTGATACTGAATAAATTCAAAATGTCTTTCCAAAATTCGAACTCTAAGGAGCATGCGATGAATTTCTAGGTTTCGGACGGAATAGATGCCAGTAAGTTGTAGCATGACCAGTTGTGAATCTAGCCTAACAATGATTTAGCGTATGCCATGTGAAATGGCATCAGAGAGGAGTTCAATCAACGAGCTATACTCAACGATATTGTTTGTCGATTGACCAATACATATCCCTCTAAAACTCACTAACTTGCCACTTGGAATGAAAATGTCCCATGCTGCAGAAGATAGGTTCTACATACTATGACTAGCTCCGTCGACATACCCAACAAATGGTTCCAAAAAGTTCGACATCTGCAACAAATGTGAAGTGGATTACCTAACCAATTCAAAACTCTAAAAGAAAACTAACACACAAAAATTCAATCAAAGCATATGTACAGTGAGTTTTACTACACTTAATTAAGCATAGTAACATTTAAGATACAACTTGTTTCGAAGCTGCGACAATGGAATCCCATCATAATCAACTAACTCTTAGGCTCCTTTTGTCAAAACATGTTTAACAATATAAGGGCCCATCCATAATGGTTTAAACTTCCCTGCTCCTAGTTTGTCAGATCCTGATCGTAAAGCAAGACCAGGTCACCTTCTGAGAAGACACAAGGCTTAACATTCTTGTCATATTGTGCCTTGATGCATTTCTTATGTGCTTCGTTAGCCATGTAGCATCAGAATGGGCTTCATCCAGATGGATTAATTCCAAAAAAAGTGCTTCTTCTTCATAAGTATATGGTAGCAAGTCAATTGCGAGTTTGAGGGATGAGATTTCACATTAGATTGGTAAGAATTCTTCCAAACCATACACCAACTGAAAAGGCGTAAATCTGATCGCATTTCTCACCGAGGTTTGATGTGCCCACAGATCTGAGTACATGATTAAATGCCAATTCTGTTTATGGACTCCAATCATTCTTTGGAACATGCGTTTAACGACTTTGTTGATTGCCTCAACTTGTTCATTAGCTTGCGGGTAGTATGGAGTAGAACTATCGTGTGACAGTCCTAATTTGGTAGTTAATTCGATCATCATGTGATTGCGAAAATGCGACCCATGATCTGTAACTATAGCTTGTGGCACACCAAACCTGGAAACCACATGGTTAAAAAAAGAGAGAGCAACCATTTCACCACTATTGTTTAATGTAGGCATCGCCTCGGCCCATTTGGTAAAATAGTCAATAGCGACTATAACATACCCATACCCCCCGGTCAAGGTGGGGTTACATGTCATAAAATCAATGCCCCATTTTGCAAATGGGCCAACATCAACATCTGGATGCAGTGCTGTAGGTGGTAATATGGTTTTACGATAAAAAATATGACAAGCATGGCACCTTCTGACAGCAAGAATGCAATCTTTGAATATAGATGGCCAGAAGTATCCAGCTCGTAGAATTTTTTGTGCAGTTATGTAACCAGATAAATGCCCTCCATAAGCACTTGAATGACATTCATTCAAATCTTTCTCAGCCTCCTCATGAGTAAGGCACCTATAAGATTGTATCGACAAAACGACGATAAAGTGTATCACCAATGATCAGATAATCTTTGGATTGGTATCGAGTACGTCACTGTTCAGAGCAAGAGGTATTAGGTCGAAAAACTTGGGTCTGGAGATAGACTAGTATATCTCCATACCATGGATCACTTGATGAAATCAGAAACAGAGACTCATCCACGATTGATGCTTCTGATGTTAAATCATTGGAGGATGAGGGAAGATCGCAAAGTAGCTCAGCAAAGACGAGAGATTTCTTTGATTTGGATTTGATGAACTCCAAATCAAACTCCTACAAGATAACTATCCATTTAGAATATTCCCCCCCAACAATTGACATGACAAGATGTATGTCATAGGGTTGCAATTTGACACAATGGTAGTTTTGTGAAGGATGATGTAATGATGAAATCTCTGCACAGCTTGAATGGCTGCTAAGGCTAACTTTTCAACATATGAATATTTACTTTTTGTATCATTGAGATTGCGACTCAAATAATATATAGGATGTTCGATTCCACTTTCTTCTTGAACTAAAACCATACTAATGGTTGTATTTGCAGTGGCGAGATACAGGTAAAAGTCTTTTTGATAGTTTGGGGCATACATTAATGATTCTTTAATCAGAGAATCTTTGAGAGCATCAAAGGAAGCTTGCGAAATTTGGTCCCAATGGAAGGGTACCCCTTTCTTCAATAGATGTGTGTAACATTTAGCTAATTCAGCATAGTTTGGAATGAATCTCCTCAGAAAGTTTGCCTTCCCTTGAAGTCTCTGTATTTGTAACAAATTTGAAGGTGGAGGCATGTCAAGAATTACCTGAACCTTTATGGGATCGAATCGAATTCCATTTTTAGAAACTACGAATCTGAACAATCGACCAAAGCCAACACAAAACACACATTTGTGCGGATTGAGTCTTATTTTGTAGTGTTGACAAATTAAAAATATTGCTCTCAAATGTTGCGGGTGATCAGTTTGTTTTCGCGAATGAGCAGGAAAATCATCAAGATAAGGTTGAACAATGTGTTTGATATCATGGAAGGCATAATTCATCACCCTCTGAAATGTAGCCCCTGCATTTTTCAAACCAAACGGTAGTTTTTGATATGCGAATGTGCCCCATAGACATGTAAAGGCAGTTTTTGATTGGTCCTATGGGCAGATAGTGATTTGATTGTAGCCATAAAATCCATCCATGAATGAAAAGATTTAGCATCCGGCACATTCTTCAATAATCTGGTCGATAAAAGGTGTAGGATAGTTGTCCTTTGAACATGCTTGGTTTACAACCCTATAATCAACGCACACTTGAATTATCCCTTGTTTTTTCATCACTGAAACAATATTAGATACCCAATTAGTAAGTGGTACATGGAAAACGAAGCCAGCACGCAAAAGTTTTTCAACCTATGCTTTAATGGCAGCAGCTTTCTTAGGATGAACAGATCGAAGCCGATGTCGCACTGGTTTGACATCAGGGTACATTTTAATCTCATGTTCAACAATGCTTGAGTCAATGCCTGGCATCTCCTCATAAGACCATGCAAATACATCTCGAAATTCGCGGAAAAGAGCACAATAATTATCTAGTTCCAATGGAGAACAAGATTTGCTGACATGAATATTTTCTACAATGTTAGGCTTTGTCGAAATGTTTGTAGAAATTGTTTCTTCTATGTTAGATATATTATGCTCAGAATCTACTGTATTTATAGAATTCGACAAGAAATCAACGATTGACGGGTGATTAAGTTCATCTGAATAATCTTAATTGTCATCTTGAAGGTGGGAATGATGATGATAATCTTCCCACGACCCTATCATCATTGATTGGACGATTCCTTCATCCGTAGAATGCATACGTGAAAAAGGATCTGAAGAGGTGCCATATTCTAAAGACCTAACTACCCATGCAATTGTTGAGTGTGGATTAGGGTTTGTTGCACAAGCCCAATAGATTGATTGCTATAACGATTCAATGGGGCTTGGCGGCATTGCCTCGCCATAATCATCACTTTCAAAGTAGTTGGAATTCTTCTTAAAATTAGATGATGTAGAAGAAATCATGTTGCAGGTCTCCACTCTTGCAACTTCCATGAAACCAGATGGTGACGGGAGGGTAAAAGTGCCCATCAGGGAAGGATCTTTTAGGAGACCTACTCCAACATTTTGAAGCGATTGTGAGTTTTCGTGTATCAATGGAATGCTTCCCATAGCCTGTGAACTCTTAGCAAAGAAGCCTAGCCAATCAATGACTATGATTCCACCCTTGAAAGGAAATGCAATCGTTCAAAAGTATGTGGAAACAACAGTAGCCATAGCAAATAACCAAGGCCTTCCTAGTAAAATGTTGTAATCAAGGAGTCTGTCAACTATCTCAACCTCAACATTTACTATTTTTCCCCCTAGTTCAACTTGCAGGTTACTCAAAATCCCATACGGAGTGTATGTTCTTCCATCGAAAGCTTTTAATGTAGTTGGTGATCGTGACAAGGGCGGTGAACCAAGATTTTTCCAACAGCTCATGGACATAATGCAAGTAGACGCTCCCTCATCAATAATAGTTCGGTGAACATTTTAATTGAGAGCTTTTACTTGTATTAGGAAAACTAATTGCACCGGTAACTGTGGCGTATATCTCGCATGGTTAAAAACCACAAGATTTGAATCCGTAGGATTTATTCCACCTATTGCTGAAAATAAATCTTGTTTCTAGGAGGGACAATTTTGCAACACCTCAAGTGTCGACATAACGGAAGGTGATTGAGCTAGATCTTCCACTATATTATAGTTTTGAGCTGCTCCAGCACGAGGATTGAATGTTGATTTGTGTACAACTCCCTTTGGTGGCTTTATTGTTAATTCAGGTACAATTGGTGGAACAACTTCTATCGAAGTCGAGGTCGAAGTACTAGGTTGACCAGTAGCCTAGTTATTTGACGATGATGGATTTCCATAATATTTATTCCTTGTTGACACAAAAACATCGTTTTATGGATTTGCAATACTTAACATAAGTAATTGGGATGTGGAAGTAGCAGTTGTAACCAAATGTGTTTCTGGGGTTGGAAACAGATCTGTCAACACTGCTGAGATATTCGATGTCTTTAGAAGTTTAGAGACCTTAGATCGATGTGGACAATCTCTTGTATAATGCTCGTCATTACATATCAAACATGGATAACGAGGTTTCCTAGCCGCAGTAGGGGATACAAATGATTTCTCAGGAGTGGAATTTTCCTGTTTCTTTTGTTATTATTCCCCTTTTTCTTACCTCCTGGTTGCTTTGGATTCTTACCTTTGTCAGATGACACGGCACTAATCTCAGAGGCAAGAGTGTTTTCTCATGGATTTGCATTTTGATTGGAAATAACAAGAGTTTGAATAGATGGTCCTCTTGCCGTCTGTGTGCTTGAAGAACCGATCATGCCATCTCTGGCATGAGAGTCCCTACTCGATTTTGGAGGTGGTGGAACAGTGAAGGCTGATCTAGGTGCATCGGGAATTTTATCATAGAGCGTGCCTAATTGTGTGTAAATCAAATCCAAATATTGGGCACGAGCAATAACTTGCTCTTCTGTGACAACTCCTCCTTTTGCCACATCCTCGATGATTGATGGCAACAACGAATTTATGAACCACTCAACTAAAAGCTGATCAGACACATACGTCTTAACCATTCGACGACGCTGCCGCCACTCATGAATATGATCTGATATATGGGTGGAGGTAGTCTGTTTAAAGTTGGTCAAGTGTTTTGTTCCAGTCTCGTACCTAATAGGTAATTGGAAGTGCATCAAAAAGGTAGTGGCTAAAATGGTGAAGTTATCAAAAGAAGCTCTTGGTAATTCAATATACCATTTAGTAGCTGGACCAGTAAGAGTTCTTTGGAAAAGGCGAAGTCTAATCGAAACATCATTCAAAGTATTGGATGAACACCATAAATGAAAGGTCATAACATGATTAGATGGGTCTTCTCCTGGATTTCCATTAAACTTTGGAATATCAGATGGTAACTTATGAGGAATCACTGGCCACCAAGGCGCATATGCAATTGGATCATTAGTGAGCCGGTTTAAATCTGGTAATTCTAGAGTTGCTACGAATGGAAACTGTCGATTCAAGTCGGGTGGAGCATACCCAAGATAAGATGGAATCGCCTGTGCAATAAGTCTTTGCATACCAGCATAGGGCATCTGCATTTGGTAACCTTGGTAAGGTTGTTGGACAAAACCAATATAAAGTGGTTGTTGATAACCAGATTAAATTGTGGTTGTCCATAACCCACAAAGCCTTGTTGCCCAGGTCCTTGGTAAGCTTGATATTGACCAAAACTAGTTTGAGCTTGCGAACCAGGTCCAAACTGGGGTTGGGACTGTTGGAATTGAGGTTGTTGGAATTACGACAGCCACGGTTGTTGAACCAACTGTTGTTGCCTAGTAATGAAATATTGACCAAGTTGTGGATCAACTATACCAGTGTATGCTTGGGTCATTTCAGATAAAGGTATACTAACCTAAGGTTGTTTTTGAGCTCCAGAAACAAATGGTTGTTGTATAACAACTTGAGAAACTTGAACCTCTTGCCTTGAAACTTATGGTTGTAAGGAAGAAGGATCAATTTGTACCGGTTGAGATACAACAAATTGAGCTTGTGATTGTGGCACAGTAGTAACAACAAGTGTAGTAGGAATATTTGACATGGTTTGCATTGGTTGTGTTGGATACACAATTCTTGGTTGGTCTAGCATTATTGGTTGCCATTGAAAAACTCTAACTCCAGTTTGACTTCAATACTGTGGGAAATTACCATATGGTTGTCCCCGGTAAAAGGGAGGAAACGGTGAATAAGCATATTGCTCTCCATATGGTGGCAATCCAGTATTTAATGGATACTCCGGTATTTGATGACCAGATTGCCCAAATTAATGCTGATGTGTAGGATCAAATTGTTGATTCCCATTTGAGAAAAACCAGGTAGAATTCCAGATGAGTTTATGGGTGTTGACCATGGTGCAAAAGCAACCCCTGAGTGGGTTCTAGACAATGATTGGTAACCAACCAGGACAGATGATTCTCCGTATAGGTGCTACTCATGTGTGGTAGAAAACATCGAGGGAGTGACAACAGAAGATTCTACTGCAACTGCATCAAATGATACAGTCTTGGATGTTGACGGTTGTTCAACCATATTTAACTAGCCCAAAAGCTATCCTAAATATTCGACGGGAACTTGCAAGGAAGCAGGATCAGATGAAGAAAATTAATCAGGTGTAGTAGGATAAAGATTAATCCCAGTTCCAAAGTGAAACTGGGTGCTAGGTGTGGAATCCTCTACTATTTCTTCTATGGCAATCAAATTTGGTGGAAGAGGTTGATCGTTAGGTCCGTAAAATATTTCTGGTGTTGATGAAAGTGTAGTTTTACAGTGACTGATGTCGGAGGGGTAACAACTTCTGAATGTTGAAATTTGAAGTCCAGATGTTCAGGTAAATGAACAATAGTTTCAAAGGAAGGTTCTTGAATAACTTCTGGTTTAGATGTAACTTCTATTTGAACTGGGATAGATTTCAGACCAACTCCTGATGGAGTTGTTTAAAGTTTAGAAGCACTTCCTGGTTGAACAATTTCAAATTGAGGATCAACTTGTAGTTGGACAACCTCGGTTACTGTTACACTAGGATCAATGCTAATGTCCGCAGGTAATTGTGAAACTTCCTCTTTAGGAACAGATGTACCAGAAATAATTGGAGTAACAGGAGTCTCTGAAGCTATTGCAACAAATGTTTCAAACAACCCAGATGAAGAACTAGGAGTTCTTGATGTACTAGACTCAGTTAAACGAGATCACTTTGTCCGAATTGGTGTCGCTTCAAGAGGCCAAGGCGGTTGACTTGTTGTTCTCCACAAACGATGGGGTTTGGGTTGACTTTCTTCCACGATTGCGGATTACTTTATCAACTTAAACTCAACTAAGGAATAAGTATGTCATTTGTGGTCAATTAATTTATTGACACTGGGACACAACTTCGCTTTTTCAATTTTAAAGAGTCGAGAAAAAGCAAAAGATGACTCTAGTCACCTTCGATTTTTAATGAGCCTGAAAGGACAAGTGCTCAAATGATCCTTTTACTTTTAAAGAGTCGAAAAGGAATGAAAGTGACTACTCTGGAGACTCTAGACAAGAGGGTTTACCAGAAAAATCGCAAAACTGCAATATACACCTTGGTGATAAATAAAAGAGAAATTACCAAGGACTTTACATACGGCAGTCAATCTTCCCGAATTTTGTGTTCAGTGCATTGCGATCGGTAAGGCGGCAAACTCGGCTTCCTAGGGATAAAGGATTTCAACCTATTGGGGTCTCCCACTATATACGTGATGGTACACGGAGCACAAGTCCGTACTAGCACTTATCGAATCAAAGAGGAGGAATCACCCAACCTTCAGTGAAAACGACGACCACTAGGTTTAAAGACACCAAAACACGTCTCTAGCCTAGACCTCTAGATGTTTTCGTTAAGTTCCAAAGCGTTGTTAGATTAATTGATGTTTATTTTAATTTGATCTTGCTTAGAAATTTTCCTTTGAAGGTTCACCACAAAATGTGTTCTGAAATTCCTAAGAATGCAACTAGAATGATAAGCACTCTTTTTGTTTAATTTCAACAATGAAAATCCAAACTATAAGAGATAGAGCATAGAAGTACTTTTGAGCAAACAACAAAGAGCACAAACTAATGCAATTCCCTAAACCATTCCTTTTAGCACACAAACTGAAACTCTAAAATGCAAATGCATGTATTTCTTTTCAGTTTCTCTTAATGTGAATGGTACAAATAAGAAAAACTAATGCACAAATGATTCCAAATTTTTCATAAAAAATGGCAATTTATGACAATTTTCTTCTAGGAGAGAAAGGGAGATTGAACGACACTTTCAATTTTGAAGAAATGAAACTTTTCAACACTTTGAATTAAAATCAAATCAAATTCACAAAATAGATTAATCAATTAGCTATGAAAGAGGACTTTACGACACTTCACTTTTCGAAGAAAAGGAGGACTTTACGACACTTTTCTGTTGAAACGACAATCGATCAAAAACTACTTTTCGACAATGGATTGCAAATGATACAATAAATACATAAAAGACATTCACCAATCCTAGTCTAAACAGGGCCAAATTAAAGAGATCAACACAGGCTGTGGTGATAGACAGTGCACTGAATCGCTCCGTTCCCTTTCGGGAACTACAATGCATCGCAGGTCTCAGTTAAGGACAATGCGATGATTACAGTGAGCAATTTTGAAGGTGTTTTTGGCTCAGAATAGACTCAACTTTCAGTAGATTAGAATTTAATTCAATGATCGACAACAAGTACCATATATTGGGATGTTCTGAGAGGCTACTTAGCTTCTAAAAAGGGAAGATGAGTTCCCCAGTATGGTCACCAGTTTGTTTCGGGAATATTTAGTGTTTCTACAAAATGCCTAACCCTCTAGATCTAGTATCTGATCTATAAAAAACAGTCAAAGCAATCTTAATTTTTCCTATAAACAAAAAATAAGATAAAGGACAAAAAGCCTACTTGTGACTTTTGCTTATTCCTTATCTCCTTTGACCGATCTCGCTGCTCCTTCCCATACTTAAATCGCTTGAGAAGTACCTACACAACTTACAGAAACAAAAACCTGTCAAAGCATAATGATCTATTGTTCATAAATAGCACAAAATCAAAAGCATGATATATACATGAATGCATTTAACATAAAACATAAGGGGAAAATCTCGAAAGCTATATTGATAAGAGGAAAGATTACAACCAATGCGAGTTCGATCTAGCATCATCCTTCCAATTCAATCCTTCTTCACCTTATGAAGATCACAACATTCCAACAATATCACAATACTTACACTCAATCCTAACCTCATACCAACAACATCTCCTTGCAACTCAGTATATTTCAGCCCCCTAGATCTCTTGGATGAGTGATCTATTTATAGATGAGAGAAGGAGGTTGAGTCATCAATGATGATGATGAATGCCTTTCTATTTTTAGAAATTGGTTCCATGAAAGAAGGAGATAGGAGGTTGATGTTTCCTACTTCCTTTTGTCATCCAAGGGCGAACTCATAGGGTAGGTGGCACTTGAGAAACTTCTAGAGGTTTCCAATGGATAAGGAATCTTCAAACCCTCATGGAAAATTGCCCAAGTTCGCTCATCGTAAGTTAAAGAGGGACTAAGTGCAATGCATAACACCCAGTTAGTGTAGCACCTGCAATGCATTGCAGCCTGATAGAAGGCTTCCTGCGCTAATCTCTTTAGGAGTACTTTTGGATGCTTTCTGTAATGTAACTTTTTTGGGAGTAAGGTATTCTGATGATTAGCCTCTTAAGGGCATGTGACAACTATATTAGGGGTTGATGAACCCTAATAACATTGATCTGTAAGTTAGGGTTGATATGCCCAAATAAATCTGTAACACTACTCCAGACTTCAAGACCAAAACTCCCAGCACCAAGGCTTCTAGCAATAAAGTGTCAAGCAAGAGAAAAAGGAAGTGACTAAGCCTCATTTCTTATTTTCAAGTTTTGTCTTAATTTTATAGTATTTTAATATGTTGAATTTGATATGTTGAGTGGCATATAGTATCATGATAGAATTTAGGAGGACTGGAAGGCATTGAGAGAACAATTGCAGATATTTTGTTGCGCACTCGCTACGTAGGTCGTGCCCAGACCATCACACACATGCTGGATGATAACCACTTATCAGGTTTTAAAGAGGTTTAAATGGGGTATGTATGGTGTCCATCTCACCTCCTTAACAGGCCACCACGTGTCATTTCTAGAAGGATAAATTTTTGAGTGCTACAAAACTGCTACGCAGGCTTTTTGAATAGTCAGAAAAGTAGTTTTTGTGTTTTTTGCTATTTCAATCATGATGATCAATTTGAAAACTTATTAAGTTAATTTGTATTAAAATTTTATTTTTTTAAGGACAAAAGATGCTTTATGTTTTATGTCTTGAGGAAAGGCATTAGAAAAACACCAATTTACTATTTTTGTTTCAGTTTTAGACTGATCGTCTGTTGGATCGAAGATACAGTGAACCTAAACATATTTTGATCCTATGTATCAATTATATATTTTGATGAATGAATACATAACAGGTTTTTTATGGTTCAATGATGTGTTAGTGTTAATTTTATGAAATTCATGCTTATTTGATCAATTCATAGTGCATGTTACTTATGTATTGAGGGTTATCGATTTCACTATACAAGGATTCTTATGGTATGGTGTATGGGATTTGTTTTGTTTATTGTTCAGTTATTTTATTTCTTCTTTGTGTTTTATGAGTATTTGATGTCAACTGATTTATAATTTAGTTTAGCTACTCTTTTTCATCTATCTTCACATTTCAGTTTCAAATGAAATGTTATATACTCATGCATGTTATCTTCTATGTTTAGTCTCTCTTTCTCCTATATAAACAACATTGTCTTATTGTAGAGAAATAATTTGTTTTGTTTCAGTTTACCTCCTCTATACTACAACTTGTCATTGTATCCCAAAGTCATGCTTACAAGCCCTTGTAGTAGTTGCCGATTTACTTGCATAAGTAAATGAGTAAAAGGCTAAATTGAACATGTGTTATTACCTATCTGGTCATTCACACTTCAACCAAATACTTTCAGAATTCCTTTGTCAGAACTTGTCTCTTCTATAAATTTGTGCTTTAAAGTCTTTATATTTTTGAGTGAGGGAGCCCCCTCCAGCTAGAAAAGACCAGTTTCTAGCCCAAAGCAGTTTGTGGTTACCTCTGTATCCCTTTTCTCATTCTGAAGGTGTTTTACGGAGTGCTAACAACCCTGATAGAAGGGATAGCACAAGATTTGAACCCAAGACTTCTAGGTCAGTAAGACTTCATTTCTGTAGCCATTGCCAATTAAGCTACCCCAAGAAGACAAGTATCCATTTTCTTGAAAAAAAAAAGTGCATATGAATTGTTTTCACAAAATATTAGCCACCTTATTTTTTTGGAAAAGACTACATGGTAATAGATAAATTAACTATGTTAATCTTTTGAAAAAAACTAATGCATATAAATCTTTTGCACAAAATATAAGTAACCTTGTTATTTCTTGAAATATTACATATTAATTCTTATACATGAAATTATAAGAGTCAAGATTATTTTCTTGAAAACTTGGATATGAATTTTGTGCATGAAGTGGTAAGAATCAAGGTTATTTTCTTGGAAGGTTGTATATGAATCTTGTGCATACAACGATAAGAATCCATGCTAATTTTCTTGAAAAAGATTATGTGTTTGTATACACAAAAGAAATGACTATTGTGTTAGATTTCTTGAAAGAGAATATGTGTTCATATGAACAAGAATAATAGCTATTGTGTTAGCATTCATTTTGGAAAAAGAATATGTATTTGTGTGCACAAAGATAATAGCTATTGTGTTGGGTTTCCTTTAACGAAATATGGATAGTTGTGGTGGTTTTTCTTTTGGAAAAAAATGTGATCTTGTGCAAAAAAAATAATGGCATTTGTGGTGATAATCATGGTGTTTCTTTTGATATTATCTCGTTCTTGTGGGAAGAGCTAAAACGTAACTATTTCCTTACTTATAATGCATGTGGTGTATGGATATATAGGCATGCCTTGGTGATCTTTATGTATTTTACTTTATGCATGTAAGATTTGGATGGATGGACATGTGTTAGAGCCATACAAATGTAAATTAAAATAGACGTGTTTTGGTAATTATGTGTTTTTAATTAATACATGTGCGGTGTCAATAAGAGAGGCATGTCTCTCGATACTTTGAATGCATTTTATTTATGCACATGAAAAGGTGTTTGAAGCATAACTCGTAAATATTTTTTATTTGAGTTTGATAAATATTTTATACAATCACAATGGCAAGGTTCTTGACAACAATAATTGAAAGAAGGAAATGTGACTTATTCGAAGAATGAATTAATTGTGTCTAACCCATCCCTTATACAACAACTAAAAATGGATTATAGTTAACACTATGACATGTAATGTACTAATGGTTCATGCAGATCAAAGGACTGTTAAACGTAGGATAATCCACTACCAGAAACAACCAGGCCATAAAGACACAATGCTCGAGGAATTGTGGGGTAAAGTGTTTTGATAGCATCATTAATGTAATGCCTTCTAGCCAGTTATTAAAGATGATATTTCCTTATAAAATTTTAACAATAGACAAGGGATGACCTCCCTTGCTATGATTGAGTGAGGGGTGAATACCCTCACGAAATATTTAATAAAATAAATGTTTGTTGCTTTTTCCCTTCAGGGTTTCTAGGGTATATCAGTGTCCATTGATGTGCTCGCCCATCTTGTCATTTTGATAATATTGTTACCTTACATGACGTGGATACTTACATCATCAAATATGTGATTAACTATCCTAATTAAATGAACAATGATAGTGATGTGAGGTTACAACAGAAAGTTTTATGTTAACATGGTAACTTGGTTTTCCATTTCTAAATGTTACTTTATGTAATGATGGTGATTTTATCTAATGGTCAGTGAAGGAAAATGGAATAAGTGAATGAGAATATTACATACTAGTAAATCTCGTAAAAGTTTTTTAATTCTAAGTATTTTTACAGGAAGTTTACTGAGGGATGTTACAGTTGCAAAGGATACAGTTTCTACTTAATCATATTACTTCCTTTATTACTCCATGCACTGCTCGGATTATAGAGAACGTTCATTAGGCTCTCTATTTCTGCCCTCCATTTAGAGAGCATTTCTGGAGTATTATGGACACAATAAGACAACGGTGGACGCATAGGAAAATATCCTCACATGCTTGTAGAGGATATTAGTCTGTCTTTTGGTTGGGATTATATGTTTTAAAAATAAGTCCAAATTATATTATCTTTGTAACTTTTGAAAAAAAATCCAATTATAATGGTGTAAATATATATATATATATATATATATATATATATAAATAAAATTATTGATCATATATATAATATTTATAATATTTTAAACTTGTTGATCATTCTAAATTTAATATTTTATAATTTTTATTATATATATATATTTATATATATATATATTATATATATATTATTATATATATATATATAATATAATAGAACAAATGTTAGATGAATAGTTCACCCAACATATTAAAAATCTCAACTTTTACCAAAAGTTTTCATCATCATCAAATTCTTAAGTGTGAGAATTTTTATGCAAAAATATCTATATAATATTTGGTTAGTTAAATGTTTCTTTTGATTTTCATGACATCTCAATAACAATGAGTGATTTTTCTTTATCATTGTAATAGACTTAAATGTCTCTAATGAGTGTCTACTTTATGTCAAATACATAACAAGGAAAAAGAATCAATATCCGTGTAGTACATTATTTTAATAGTGTTTAAATATTATTTTCCAATTTTAAAGTTATTTGAATGCTTCTTTTATTTTTAATTGATCTACTTTATGTTAAAAATGAATTTTCAAATACATAACCAAGAAAAAGAATCAATAGAGTACATTATTTTAATAGTGCTTAAATATTATTTTTCAATTTTAATGTTATTAGAATGCTTCTTTTATTTTTAATTAATCTAGTCATTGTCATATAACTTAAATGTCTATGTAATACTTGATTTAATTATATATATATATATATATATATATATATATATATATATATATATATATATATATATATATTTTAATGATATTTAATTTCTTTTTAATTGATTTAATTACTACTCTATATAACTTAAATATCTTTATTGAAATTTTATTATTTATTATTATAAATAAATTTCAAAATACATTTGATAAAAATACAAACTATTTATACTAATTATAATAAATGATATGTAGTACATAATTTTAATTTGTTTGTTTGCTTAATTTGTTTATTTATTATAAGCTTTAAATGTTCTAGGTGAGTTTTAATTATTTGCAAATATGAGATAGAAAAAAAAAACTAATAAATACCCCATAATACCTTATTATTTTAATGACATTGGTAAAAAAAATTGAAAACACTACACACATTTGTCAATGGTGAAACCAATACACTTTTAAAAAACAAAGCACATGTATTATATTATTAAAAAAACCATAACTCAACGCTTTATGGCTATTTATCTGTGGGAAATAGCCATTAATGCTGATTTTTTTAATTGTGAGGGCTCAGCTTTTATTAAAAACATTTACTTCTGGCCAATCCTTCACTGAAATGTATTGAAAGGGCCAAGCTTATTAGAGCAGACATCTAAGTAAAATGTGATGTTCCTCATTGGTTACAAAAGAGTGTTGCATTTTGACCCTCTATCCACTCGAAGAACCTGAGACCCTCTTCAGCATCTGTTTTCCAATTCAATACCTCCAACACCATGTTAGGCTTAATAGCTTTAGCCTTTATTTGAATGAATTATTTTGATTTAGTTGTGTTTTTTTATATGTGGGAAAATTTATTATAGTTTAGTTGTTAAACCCACAGTGAAAATATTCATTTCTGGTTGCTAATTGCAAATGAAGACTCCTTAATCAAGGAAAACCACGCTCCCTAGAATAACCCGCAGATTGACTTATCAAAGAAAATCATGTCACCTGGAATAACCCGCTGGTAATCTGTAAAAGACAGGCTTTGCTTGTGCCATACCTCTGGGTCTTAGGTTGTTAACCTCTCTCTTTATGTCAAAAGAAAACTAACTCTTAACCAAACAAAAACAATTTTAAGACATACTCCAAACCACTTAATTATTATAGTCACCTATTTTCTATTAAAAAAAAATTAAGTAAATAGGGTAATGACTTTATTGATATAACTTCGCTTTAAGAAAATGCAACTAAATAGGGTAATGATTTTATTGATATAACTTCGTATATGTGTTTGTTTATGAGTATTAAAAGCAGCAATTAATATGACTATTAATTCTATTAATTTGAAAAGATTCAAAGTGTCATCCAACTTGAATAAACGCGTTTTCATCGCATCAATCATCACATTGTGGGAAGCCGCAACAGCATTGGGGAGCGGGAGCTTTGACATATAGCAAGCACTAAACAAAAATATGCAAACTCAACTCGAGCAGTGGCATTTATTTTTTTAATAACAAGAGAATTCCTTACTGCACCTAAACTCCGGTCCATTATATCTTTAAACCGTACTTTAATAATTATACATTTTAGAAGTTTACCGGATGGATTACGAAACGTTTCCACCAAAAAACACTCTTGAAGAAGTTACCTCTTAAAGGTATTTTTTTTATTGGCACGGTAATTTCTCTGCTGTAAAACGTGAGGAAAATTATGTGTTAATATGATTAACTGAAAGAGAGCCTGAAATGTTTTGAACGGTAATGAAAGAGATTTTGAAATGTTTTGAACTGTAATGAAAGAGATTTTGAAATGTTTTGAACGGTAATAAAAAAAAAAAAAAAAAATTAAAAATAAAAGATTTTGATAGAAAGTTTATGGTTTTAAAAAAAAAAATATATATTTTATAAAAAGTATATATAATTTTATAAAGAATATTTTTGGTTAAAATGTTGCCAGATTTTGTAATTTTTTTTTGTTGAATTGAAAAGTTATTGTTAAAGTTTGGGGTATGTTTAGTGTTATTTAATAACTTTGAAATTTATGAGTGTAAATTAAGATGAAGACTAAATTTATGAGTAAGTTATAAATTAAGTCATGTCAAATCATAACATTAGTGTGTCAATTAAGTTTGTTAATCAAGCGAAATAGATGTCTTGTTAGATGGGGATGTCTTTCTTACGAGAAACAAAGTTATGAGTTTAAATGGAGATAAAGAAAGATCAAATTCGATCCTAGTCATTGTCTAAGTCATAAGTTGAGTCATATAAAATCATAACATGGCTATGCCAATTAAGTTTGTTAATATAGTGAAATATATGTTTTGCTGGATGGAGATGCCCTTCTTACAAGAAACAAGTTTATGAGTCTAAATCAAGATGAAGTAAGATCAAATGCAAGTGTGAGTTAAAGATCTTAGTTATGTCATTGTCTAAGTCATAAGTTGAATCATGTAAAATCATGGCATTAGTGTGTCAATTAAGTTTGTTAATAGATGTCTTGCTCGATAGATATGCCCTTCTTACAAGAAACAATTTTATGCAGGTATTGTAGGAAAGATTCAACAGAAGAATTATAATAAGATGATCAATGAAGAAAGACTATGCCCAAAACATCATGCTCTTGACTATGCCCAAAACATCATGCTTTTTAAATTCATACTTGTGATTGTCACACCAAAATGCCATACTTGTAAGCCTTCACCCACGATAATTTTGCAAAACGATTTAAAAAAAAAACAGAAGCCTTCTTCACTTGGCTCTCTTCTTGTTAGCTTTGCAGGGTCCTAGGCTCTTGTATTCCTTCCTTGTCTTTGATAACAATTTGTTGGAAACGCAGAGGAGGTAGGGCACAAAATTTCACACATGCAAACAATATGAGTTGTTGCTCTTCTATCGATCACACAAACTTGACTTGATTACAATGAACCCAATATGGGGTATTTATATTTTTTAACTAACGACTCAACTGATGCTAACTTCAACATGCAAACACACACTAAATTTAACTTTTCCAAATATAAGACTGAATTGACACACATTTGACTCAATTAACTCACACTCTAAATCTAGACTACTTTGCATGCGAGAGTAATTAGCTATTTTTAACAATAGAAACTCTGATATCTAATTTTGGCTACTCACTATGTCTAAGTTCATGGATAGGAAAGCAGAGATAAAAGAAAAAAACAAAAGCGTTGATATCTAAATTTGGCTAGGGATAATGAGCATTGTTAACCTCGTAGTAACCCTTGATGTAGTAGTGGTTGATAGTGCATTGTGCAAAAGTGGCTAGATGTAATAGAGCGGTTGACAGTCCACCATGCAAACATGGCTAAATAGTGACAAAAATATCATATTCATAAATTAGAATATTTTACTTGCATATGCCAAAAGCATGAATGGAAACAGAGAAGAGAATTGAGATATGGGTATGTAGTAGTGTTATTATGCAAATATGTATTGACAAATTTGCATGAAACTTGTAGACAGTCAACCCCGTCATTGAAATTCTTTCCATTTGGACTAGTATTTTCCAAATTTTGGGGGTGCCCTTAAATGATATATGCTATTATCTACTTAATATTCCTATGTATGACTTTAGTTTGATCAATATACAACAAAGCTTCAATTTTGACTTACCGATAAGCAACCAAAAGTGAATCGGTTCTTGAGAATCATATTTATAATGGTTCGAATTAGATTCCCCGAAAGCAATAGTAACAAAGGAATTGAAAGTTATATGAGAAACAAATGTGCAATTCTACTAAAATAAATAAAGTACACTTCAATATACCATCACATTGCAAAAAAATTCATTCAATGACCTACAATACATTCAAAGAGCTAGAATCAAACACAATTGAATGAAATCACAAATTGCACAAAAAGTTGGTTGCACCACAATGAGTATTGAGTGCCAGGTTGTAGCGATTTCATTCGCTTATGATTGAGGTAGTGGTTTGAGAGACTAGAACTTCGAAAGGTGAGATATTCATTGCTACCAAAGCATCTAAAAAAAGTGTCCAACTCGGTGCTCCAATATGCATATATGGAAGAAACATTTCCTCTCTCAAACTAGTTAATCCAATGGCTCAAAGCAAGAAAAAGTTGGAAAGGCAAAAAGCTTTGTAAGTAAAGCTATCATTTTTTCCTTTTTCACATTCAATTATTTTGGCAAAAACACAAAATGTGCTTTCTTTGCTTTAATTCTTGAGTGGAAACATTAACAAAATTTGCTTTTCATGTCTCATTGAATTGGAAAAGTCTTGCTTTTCCTCTAGCTTTACTCATGAAAACATTTAGTAAAAACTCTCATTCTCTCATGTGAATAAATAATTAAATAATAATTATTTCACAAATTATGACTTTGAAGTCATAATCCTTGAAAATTCACTTACAGATATAGTTTAGTTCTAGGCGATGTTTGGCCCAATATCGAAGCCAACGATAAAAATGCTACTCAACTCCTCACTTTTACATCCAGAGGAAGCTCAAGCCACCCCTCTGTTGTTAGGTAGGAACATGACCAACAGCTACACCTAAAAATATATATAAACTTAGTAATTATGTACATGCCTAAAATGGAAACCTTCTTGGAAAAAGCAAAAAACACAAAAGAACAAGTTTTGACCAAATTACATGTCAGGCTATAATTACAAAGAAGCTAAAAAATTTGAGTGAAAAGGGTTCCATTGGACTTGTTTTTTCACCTGGATCAAGAAGTAGTCAGATTTTATGTCAAGACCTTGATGGTCCTAACATCATTACCATGTAGCTTCTGGAAATAGGCTAGTGTGACTAAGTTTCCGTGGACCTTAACCTTTAAGTGGCAAGAAGTGATACTAGGTTTAACAAGTAGAAAGAGAAAAAGATTTTGAGTAATTCAATGTTAAGGTTGGGAATAACTTGCCCTATCTCTCACGTCATACAAAGGAGGATTAGTAATGTCTACAAATTGAATGTAAGAAAATCTTATTTTATATCCAAATCTTTCATTTTATGAAATTTAAATTTCAATCAAATTTAAATAGGCATTTCCCCACAAGGTGTTTGGAGCTAACATCCTTTCCATCCATGATTTCAAATATGACAGAAATATGTTAATCTCAATTTTTGAAGAAATACTTTCCAGCATTAAAAGTTGATGAAGTACTTTTCTTTTTTATTAAGATCCTACACAATTTTAAAAAAGTAAATCATAATAAAATGGATAATATTTTCATTTTATTTTTTTGGTTAAAACCTACACAATTTTAAAAGAGTAAATATGATAAAATGAGTAATATTTTCCATTCTAAACTAGCCATACAAAGTACCTATACTAATGAGGGCTTGCTGTGGCAAAATAGGTGCACTAAATAACTTGTTTAATGATAGACTGAAGCATTCCATTCAAACTACCTTTCTTCCAAAAGTAATTGCCAAAGCATAGTCAAGCACCTGCCAGAAAAGAATTTAGTTTAACCCTAAGCATACTTAACCAAAGTGCATATTCTCTAGTTTAACCCTAAGCATACTTAACCAAAGTGCATATTCTCTAGCTCCTGCGCAGTCATTGGGTTCCGCAAAAGATTGACCGAAAACCATCCTAGTTTGAAGACGTTCTCACATGCTTCCTTTCCTTCCTCCCCATGCCCTTGCCTTGATGTGCGTTGTTGCCTCGAATGAATTTTCTATGGTTGAAACCTTTGGCTGCGCCAAACCAAACTTTGTTGAACCTGCATTGCCTTTGTGAAGGGAGCATGGTTACAATGGGTCACCATCTCTACTCATGAAATCACCTATTCTTGTGTTCAAAAAAATTATTAGTTTATTATAGAAAAGATATTGTAATGTCCGATTGTTTTTAATATGAGAAGTCGTAATGTAAGATAAGCCTTTTGATTTAGCAAAATTATATAAAAATAAATAAATAATAATTAAAATAAAATCGAAGTAAAATAATTAATTTACTAGTAGTTTTTCAGGGGAAGGGCATCTTCACTGAAGAAGCAACATATTACATTATATACAATCATTTGTACATGTGAATCGTTACATCTATTGCATCACACTTGACAACAACCCAACATGAGACAACTCTGTTGCGCACATGCAACCAAAAGCAAGATTGATCAACATATAGCTGCAGAGCAGCAAAAACATGCATCAAGGGTTCGAACACGGGTCAGGAGGCAAAAAGCCGTTCGTCCCGACCACATGAGATATATGCCCAAGTGCAAAGAAATTTGATACTTCTGGATACTTCATAGATCCAAAATTACATTTTAACTTAGTAAAATTATATAAAAATAAAATAAATTAATAGTTAAAATAAAATTAAAGTAAAATAGTCAATTTACTAGTGCTATATATATATATATATATATATATATATATATATATATATATATATATATATATATATCAAAATTACATTTTAACTTAGTAAAATTATATAAAAATAAAATAAATTAATAGTTAAAATAAAATTAAAGTAAAATAGTCAATTTACTAGTGCTATATATATATATATATATATATATATATATATATATATATATATATATATATATATATATAATCCATAATTCCATATTTCTTATCTTTAGAATTAATTCTCTTTAAGTGTAAAATTCTTTTAAAATGAAAAAAAAAAAAATGTTATCTCTCAACACTTAGAAAATCCAAAATAAAAATGAATCTAGACTAATATAATTACAATATTGAATACGGAATCATACCGACTTGCATAATATCATCCATGGTTTCCAAATACTTTCGTTAACATATGAACAAGTGACAGAAAAATAAGTATCTTAGAATTTGTAGGGAAATTGAGTCCGGCACAAGGACTCTCCACCCAACTATAGACAGTTGAAGCCACACTTACTTGCATCTATCACCCTCGATCTAGATTCCATAGTCTGAGGGGGGGTGCTTCCATGAGGAAATATAACATCAACTGCCAACCAGAATAGGGAATTCCAAAGGACCTCCTTCCTCAATCCCATCTGCTGATAGTTATCATATTCTTCCACACAAGGAGTCTAAAGGTTCTCTACCTCACCCCCAAGTGTACACACAATGATTCACTCCCTTCCAAGGAGTTTAGAATCCATTTTGACAGAACCAAAGGTCTTCAATCAAGTCTTCCTTTGTTACTGCTTCAAAATTGGCCTCTTCCCAAGCTATCCAAGGCACCAAAGTCTATTATCTTAACCCACAGCCTCCAGGGACCCTAGTTGTTGCAAGGGTCCAGAGATTCCATCCCAACCCATAGCCTCTAGGGACCCAAGTTGTTACAGGGCTCGAAAGACTTTGTCTCAACCCATAGCCTCGAGGGACCCAAGCTGTTATAGGGCTCCAGGGATCTTATCTCAACCCATAGTTTCCAAGGACCCAAGTTTTTATAGGGATACAGAGACTAGTAGCTCAACCCACAGCCTCCATGGAACCAGAGGACAAATCCCCTTCTCTTCTGCTCTGCATTGCCTGCTCCTCTGAACCATAGTTCTCTCTGTTTTTTTTTGTTCCTCCTATTTTTTTATGCTTGAATCACTCTCCTCATCTACCTATAGCCCTCTCTTTTTTCTGAATCCCCTTCGCTCCCCCCTTTGATATCTTTTCTAAGCTATAATTTATTGCCTCATCCTTTGTTGCTTGCACTATGCAGTCTCCTTCATAAATCTCTTGTCCTCTTTTCTTGCTACCTTTTTTTTCAAGCAGCATGGTTTATGTACTTTCTTTTCCAACTAATTTAATTTAAGATTAAGTTCATTAATTCATGGACCAACTAGTCTTTAGTGGTTTTCCAAGAAATTCAGGTTTTCTCTGCAGGAAACCTTAACATCCCAACAAGAAATCCTCCTCCCCAACTCTGGAATATGTATCCCTTTAACTTTGTCTCTTTTAACTTTTTAACATATTACAATATTATTATTAATGTAGTTTATGAGAGAACCATGGGTGGGGTTGTCACAAACCCCTCCCCCTTAAGGGAACATCACCCTCAGTGTTCTTTTTCTCATATGTAATACCAGAAATAAAACACAAACACATATTGTCCTTACAAAGCTTTATATACATAGCTCCATACATAATTTGTAATCATGCACACATTTTCCTTAACTAGAAAACAAAAGGGGATGATTAGCCTTCATGGCATCAACCATTTCCCATGTCGCCTCTTCTGGCCCAAAGTGCTTCAACTACAACTTGACTTGTTCTATGTCTCAATTTCGGAGCATGAGACTCCTCGAGTCTAGGATACACATTAGCTCTGGATAGAACTCTCCCTCTATTTCCACTTGCAGGACAAACCAATCAATCACATGATTAGAATATTTTACATATCTTTTAAGTAAACTAACATGGAAAACATCATGAACTCTAATTGATGGAGGTAAAGCCAGCCTATATGCCACTAGTCTAATCCTACTAAGGATCTCAAAAGGTCCAGAATATCATGGTGTCATCTTGGCACATGTCCCAATATTTAGGGAACTCTTCTTGGGTTTAATCCTCAGGTTAACATGCTCCCCAACTTGGAACTCTTTGTGTATCCTAGGTTGGAATGCATAGATTTTCTTCCTATCATGTGCCACTTTAAAATTTTATTTTATAATCTAAACTTGCTTCTCCATATCCTTGAGTATATTAGGCCCTACATGGACCCTGTTAACTAGATCACTCCAATTAATATGAGTGTTGCAATTCCTTCCATACAACGTTTCAAATGGGCTCATCTTTATGGATTCTTGGTGCCCATTATTGTATGCAAACTCCACAAGTGGAAGATATTCTTCTCACTTATTGGGTTGATGCATTATATACATCCTTAACATGTCCTCAAGGGTTTTGTTAGTCCTCTATGTTTTCTCATTTGTTTGTGGATGATATGTTGTGCTAAATGCCAATTATGTTCCCAATCCTACAAACAAGTCCTTTCAAAACCATGAAATGAACCTAGCATCCTCGTTTGACGCAATTTTCTTGGGGATACTATGTAACCTCACGATCTCCTTAATGAATATTTGTGCCACCTCACTAGTAGAGTTAGTGGAATTTACTACCACAAAGTGAGATACCTTGCTCAACTTATCAACCACTACCATGATTGCATCATGTTTCCTAGAGGTTTTAAGCAATCCTGTAATGAAATCCATAGAAATTTCTTCCCACTTCCATTCTGAAATGGGAATAGGCTGCAACAATCTTGTTGGATGTTTTCATTAGGCCTTTAGGTGTTGAGATTCTATGTATTGTGCCACAAAATTGGCCACTTCCTTCTTTAGATTTGGCTAGTAGTAGTACCTTCTAATGGTTGTGAGAGTATATTTATACCATGGATGGTGTGAATAAGGCTTAACTTAGAACTCTTTCATTATCAATCTTTTTATTCCATCACTATTTGGTATGCATAGCCTTTCTTCCTATCATGTGCCACTTTCAAATTTTACTTTATAATCTAAACTTGCTTCTCCATATCCTTTAGTATATTAGGCCCTACGTGGACTCTGTTAACTAGATCACTCCAACTAAAATAAGTGTTTCAATTCCTTCCATATAACGCCTCAAATGGCTCATCTTTATGGACTCTTGGTGCCCATTATTGTATGCAAACTCTGCAAGTGGAAGATATTCTTCTCACTTATTGGGTTGATGCATTACATACATCCTTAACATGTCCTCAATGTTAGGATATTCCGACACATAGGAAATAGTTAAGTATAACTTGGTCTAGTGTAGAGTTAGGTAAAATGTGTTTCTTTACTATGTACTTTTGTAACTTACAATGCGACGGTCACGATATGTTCTAGACATGAAGTGATCTGATGGTTCATTTTCTCGTCGGTATTACCGACACTTGAACGGTGGCTTAACACCCGATTGGTCCATGATCTCTATTTAAAGAGCATGGGGAGTCATCTGTAGGTTAACCATTCATGAGAGAATCTTATGTAAATTTTCATTCTTTTATTAATAAATTGCCTGAAATGGTCGTGTTGGCTCAGGTCGTGGACTGTTTCCCTCTTTGAGGCTTTTAACCACATTAAGAACACTGGTGTATTGATCTATGATCTATTTGTGAGCGGTGTCCTTTGGTGTTCTGTTTAAGGAACTTACCCTATAAATTCCTACATGGTATCAGAGATATTTAAGGGCCGAATCTGTTGGTGACCCAAATCTGAAACCAGTAGAATTGCATTCGACTGTCATTTCCTAGATCTATTATTCCTAGCTGCTTTCGAGCCGAGGGGACTGTTCTATTATGTTAGAAGCATATGTTCTAGTGAGGAACCCCTTTCGTTTGACACGAAAAGGTTTCCAGTAGCCCTAGCTACGTCATTTTTAAGATCTGGAGGTATATAGTGTTTATTTGCAGTTTTGAGTTATTTTCTCTCTGTTTATTTCGGTTCATTTAGTTCTCTGTTTTTATTACTGGATCTATACCTTTCATTTTTGCGTATTCTTTTTGCCCCGTGACTCTGTGTAATCTGGGCAAATCAGAAATAGAAAGGAATGATTTTTCTTATGCATATGCTTTTTTTCGATATGCCTTAGTGTGATTTCAGAAAAAGCAAAAACATTGAGGAAAATATTTAGTTTCCAGCTAAAGCTAACTTCAAGCCGTAAGGTTTATTTTTTTTGTATCTCTGTGTTGGGTTTTGTGTTTTTTGTTTTGTAGGCAAAAAAAAGCTTTCTCAAGTAAGTGCGCACCCCAAAGCTTCAGTGACTAAAAAAAAAAAAAAACCCTTCACCTTTTTCAAAAATTACTAACCTTTAAAAATAGCTCACTTGGTCCAAAGTACTTTTAGATAGAGTCTTGGGTCAAGTCTTTCTTTTTGTTGAGTTATCTTTCAAAAGCACATGTAGCTTATGTTTTAAAAGACTTTAGGTAAATGTGTTCTCACCCATTATAAAAGTGAGTCACTTATAATTCAAATTCTTTTATTTTTTTTTAAGTTACAATTTAGTGATAGTAATAAAGTACCATTGTAAAAGTGACTTCACTTATCTATCAAGTGATCACACACCACACATATAATAAATATATTATATTATATATATATTTTAATAAGTGGGTTAATTAGATTTATGTTTTGAAAAGGGGGATTTTTTTTTAAAATATAAAATTATCATTAATTTCCGCACATTCACACACTTCGTCGACATCTTCAACAACTTTTCTTTAAGAAGCCATAACTTCTTCATTCAGAAGCCATTTTCAGAGCCGTTTTTTTTAATCAGCCTAATTTTTCGAGATCCTTCCATTGGAACATCTAGTTTCAGCATCTACAACTTCAGTTTATGTTAAAATGGAAATTCAATGCCAAGTTATTCTTGACAGCACCAACTACTTCCAATGGTGATCCTACATTGTGGATTTACTTAGAAGTAAAGGTCTTTACAGAATAGCCTCAGGCCAAGAAACCAAACCTCAAGATGAAGATAAAGCAACCAAATGGGAAAATAGGCAAGATCAAGCACGTGGGTTGATAGGGATGTCTATTTCTCCGAACCTTAGATTCCATATCGCAGAACTTGATACTCCTAATGAAGCAATGGAACAACTCACTAAAGTTTTTGGAATTAAAAATGAAATTAGAGCCCATCAACTCAAAAATGAGTTGCTTACATTGGACCCCAATAATTTTTTTTCCATTGAAGATTTTTTTTCCAAGTTCAAGACCTTTAAACTTCTCTTGGAAGGTGTTAAGGTTAAGAAAGAAGATGGTAGCCTTATCTATTCCATTCTTACTAAGTTAGGACCATCCTACTCTGTGTTTAGTTCCACTTTCCATTCTACAAGAGAAGCCTTCATTTCTCAAGGACAAGACTACAAGTTCCTTTCCTTTGATTCCTTTTGTGATTCTTTAATAAGAGAACAAGAAAAACTCTTACATCTTGGTCTTTTTAATCTTGGAAACTCTTCTGAGAAAGCCTTAGCCGCTTAGTAGCAACCAAATTCAAAGAATCCTAAGAAGTCGTATCCTAAAAAGAATGGTCCTAAACCAAACAAGGGTCCTAAGCAATTTCAGTCTCAAAATGAAAAATCATTTCAACAAAATGATAGGGCAAATAAAAACAAGGAAAGTAGACTGATAGGCATTCCACTTTTGTAATCGAGATGGCCACTTAGAATCCAAATGCTTTAAGAAGATGGAAGCCTTGGAAGTAGCAATGAAGAAGCATAACATCCATTTGTAGCACTCTTTAACTTCAACTTCATCTTCAGGAATAACACTTTCTACATGTGGTTGTCAAGCATCTCGGTCTGGCTATGCACTAAATGTATCTTCTTCTTCTCATTCTCATGAGTGGCTCATTGATTGTGGAGCTTCTTATCACATGGCCAAAAACAAAGCCATGTTTTCTTCTTTAAATGATTGTAACACCAAAAATATATATGTTGGTAATGATAGATCTCTTAGTGTTGTAGGGATTGAAATTATTCATATAGACAATGGTTAATTAATGATGTATTATGTGTTCCAACCTTATCCTACAACCTTCTATCTGTATATCAGATAACTCATTTAGGTGAAGGTAAAATCGTTGAATTTTCACCTCACGATGTTGTAATTAAGGGCCTAAGAGATCCTAGACATATTTTAGCTACTAGCATTGCTGTTGATTATACAAGTTTATATAAGTTTAACAAATTTGGTTCATCAAATCTTCCCTCAGTATTTGTTGCTCATAACGATGAAGTGAGAAAACTTTGGCATGAGCGATTTGGTCACTTAAACTATCACTCCCTTCAAAATATATGTAAAGAAAATATGGTGACAGGTCTTCCAATGGTACCTTGCAGAGATGGTGTTTGTTCCAGATGTGTACTCGAAAAACATCATCAGGATAGTTTTGAAAAAAGTGCCTCTTGGCATGCCTCAGCCCCTTTACAGTTTGTGCATAGTGATTTATGTGGTCCACTTCTAGTTGTTTTATTCTCTGGCTAAAAGTATTTCTTAACTTTCATTGATGATTTCTCCAGACGCACTTGGGTATACTTCTTAAAACTCAAGAGTGAAGTATTTAACATGTTCTTGGCCTTTAAGGTCTTTGTCGAAAAATAATGTGGACATGAAATTATTATGTTAAGATCTGATAATGGTGGAGAATATGTTAACAACAAATTCATCAACTTTTGCACTGAAAATGGAATTCAAATGAGACATAGTGTTCCATATACTCCACAAAAAAATGGTGTAGCTGAAAGGAAGAATCACACCTTAAAGGAAATGGCTAATTGTATGCTTCAATCTAAAGGACTTAGTCTTAGTTTTTGGGCAGAAGAAATTAACTGTGCAAATTACATAGTAAATCGCACTCCTAGTCAGGTTTTAAAGAATATCACTCCAAAAGAAGCATGGAGCTCAATTAAACCATATATAAGTCACTTTCGTGTTTTTGAAAGTGAAGCATGGGTCCATATTCCAGATGAGAAACATAAATATTTAGAACCTAAGAGTGAAAAAATATATTTTTGTTAGATATTTTGAGATGTCAAAGGATATAGACTTATTCCACTTAAGTCCAAAAATGTTATCATTAGAAGAGATGTAAAGTTTGTTGAAAATATATAGGCCTACGAGCCTAGTTCGAGGAATGTGCCACCTCCCTCTATCCCTTCTACTTCTGAAAATATTTCTTCTTCAGATGATGATAGCGAGGATGAAAATCCTCCCCCGCCTTCGCAGGATCCTCCTTCAGCTCCTCAGCTTCCAAAACGGGTCCTTTCTACTCAGGATGCAGCAAGTGCTCTTGCCAGTGATCCTACAAATCAGCGACGTACACTTTCTCAATTCAATAGAGCCTCTTCTTTACTGGCTCAAGCTTCAGTGGATTATGATCCTGACTCCTTTGCAGAAGCTTCAGGCCATCCATATTGGGACATAGCTATGAATGAAGAATATTGTTCATTATTTGCAAATGATACATGGGATCTTGTTCCGATACCAAAGGGACGAAAAATTGTTAGATGCAAATGGGTTTATAGAACCAAGTATGGACTAGATGGAAAAGTTGATAAACATAAAGCTTGTCTTGTTGCTAAGGGTATTTCACAAGTAGAAGGCATTGACTATATTGAAACCTTCTCCCCTATTGCCAAAATGAACTATATCTGCCTTGTTCTTTCCCTTGGTGTCTCTTTCAAATGGGAAGTCCATCAGATGGATGTTAAATCTGCCTTCTTGCATGGGGACTTGCATGAAGAAATCTATATGGAACAACCTATTGGCTTTATACAAACAGACTCCAGCCTTTTATTTTGGCTTAAGTAATCCCTTTATGGTCTCAAGCAAGCCCCTTGGGCTTGGTATGCCAAAATGGATAGCTTTCTTTTAGAAACTAGCTTTTTTAGGTGTCATTCTAACAATACTATCTACACCAAGAAAGTGAGCAAGTCTCTTATCATTCTTGTTCTTTATGTTGATGATCTTATCCTTACTGGTAGTGATCCCAGCCTTATAAACCATGCGAAGTCCATCTTTAAAAAGAAGTTTGAAATGACAGACTCAGGACACTTGCATTATTTTCTTGGTCTTCAAGTCTTGCAATCCAAGGAAGGTATTTCCCTTTCCCAGTCCAAGTATGCCTATGATCTTCTACGCTATTTTCACATGGAAGATTGTAAGCCATCCCCTTCTCCCTTTCAGCATGGAGCCAAACTTTCAGTCACTTGTACTTCCCCTGAAGTTGATGCTACCTTATACCATCAACTTGTAGGAAAACTTTTGTATCTGACCCATACTCGTCCTGACCTTTCCTTTGCTATTGATCTTATTGCTCGGTTTATGCAAAACCCACATGAAAGTCATTGGAAAGAAGATAAAAGAATACTTCATTATTTTCGAGGTATGGTTCAATTTGGGATTCATTACTGTGTAGAAGAATCTCCTCTATTGGTTGGTTTCACTGATTCCGATTGGGCTGGTGACCGTGATGATCAGAAGTCTACTGCAGGTTATGTGTTCACTCTTGGTTCAGGACCTATTACATGGGATTGCAAGAAACAAAGTGCCATTTCTCTTTCTTCAGTAGAAGCAGAGTATCGTGGTGCCGTAGAAGCGAGTAAGGAGGCCCTGTGGCTTCGTCAGATCCTGTCAAAGTTTGGCTTTCAGCAGCAGCATCCGACTACACTTTGGTGTGATAATCAAAGTGCCATTCAACTATGCAAAAGATCCAGTCCAACATCAGCGCAACAAACACATTGAACTGCACATGCACTTCATCAGAAAGCTCATTCATGACCATGTTCTTGAAGTGCAATATTGTTCAACAGAGGATCAAGTTGCAAACATCTTTACAAAGGCTCTCAGAGAGGCGAAGTTTACTAAACTTCGATTTATGGTTGGAGTTCAGTGAGTTGTCACTAACGGGGGATAGGCTCTAGTGCCTCCTTCCTTCTCCTATTGTGTCATATTTGTACATCCTTCAATCCTATCCCAAGTTGTTCTTAAGGGGGGATGTTAGGATATTCCGACACATAGGAAATAGTTAAGTATAACTTGGTCTATTGTAAAGTTAGGTAAAATGTGTTTCTTTACTATGTACTTTTGTAACTTACAATCCGACGGTCACAATATGTTCTAGACATGAAGTGGTCTGACGGTTCATTCTCTCCTCAGTATTACCAACACTTGATCCGTGACTTAACACCTGATTGGTCCATGATCTCTATTTAAAGAGCATGGAGGTTCATTTGTAGGTTAATTGTTCATGAGAGAAGCTTATGTAAATTTTCATTCTTTTATTAATAAATTGCCTAAAGTGGTTGCATTAGCTCAGGCCGTGGATTGTTTCCCTCTTTGAGGGTTTTAACCACGTCAAGAATATTGATGTATTGATCTGTGATCTGTTTGTGAGTGGTGTCCTTTGGTGTTGTGTCTGAGGAACTTACCCTGTAAATTCCCACACTCAAGGGTTTTGTTAGTCCTCTATGTTTTCTTGTTTGTTTGTGGATGATATGTTGTGCTAAATGCCAATTATGTTCCCAATCCTGCAAACAATTCCTTCCAAAACCGTGAAGTGAACCTAGCATCCTAGTTTGACGCAATTTTCTTGGGGATACCATGTAACCTCACAATCTCCTTAATGAATATTTGTGCCACCTCACTAACAGAGTTAGTGGAATTTACTACCACAAAGTGACCTATGTCCTTGCTCAACGTATCAACCACTACCATGATTGCATCATGTTTCCTAGAAGTTTTAGGAAATCTTGTAATGAAATCCATAGAAATTTCTTCCCACTTCCATTCTGAAATGGGAATAGGCTGCAACAATCTTGTTGAATTTTTGCATTAGGCATTTACATGTTAACATTTATGCATTGTGACACAAAATTATCCACTTCCTTCTTTAGATTCGGCTAGTAGTAGTACCTTTTAATGGTTGTAAGGGTATTTTTATACCATGGATGGCATGAATAAGGCTTAACTTAGAACTCTTTCATTATCAATTTTTATATTCCTGTTTGGTATTCATAACTTTTCTTCCTATCATGTGCCACTTTAAAATTTTATTTTATAATCTAAACTTGCTTCTCCATATCCTTGAGTCTATTAGGCCCTACATGGACCCTGTTAACTAGATCACTCTAACTAATATGAGTGTTGTAATTCCTTCCATACAACGCCTCAAATGGGCTCATATTTATGGATTCTTGATGCCCATTATTGTATGCAAACTCCACAAGTGGAAGATATTCTTCTTACTTATTTGGTTGATGCATTACATACATCCTTAACATGTCCTCAAGTGTTTTGTTAGTCTTCTATGTTTACTTGTTTGTTTGTGGATGATATGGTGTGCTAAATGTCAATTATGTTCCCAATCCTGCAAACAATTCCTTCCAAAACCATGAAGTGAACCTAGCATCTCGATTTGATACACTTTTCTTGGGGATACCATGTAACCTCACGATATCCTTAATGAATAATTGTGCCACCTCACTAGTAGAGTTAGTGGAATTTACTGCCACAAAGTGAGCTACCTTTCTCAACTTATCAACCACTACCATGATTTCATCATGTTTCCTAGAAGTTTTAGGCAATCCTGTAATGAAATCCATAGAAATTTCTTCCCACTTCCATTCTGAAATGGGAATAGGCTGCAACAATACTTTTGGATGTTTGCATTAGGCCTTTAAATATTGACATTGTATGAATTGTGCCACAAAATTAGCCACTTCCTTCTTTATATTCGGCTAGTAGTAGTACCTTTTAATGGTTGTAAGGGAATTTTTATACATGGATGGTGTTAATAAGGCTTGACTTGGAACTCTTTCATTATCAATATTTTTATTCCATCACTGTTTGGCACATAAATTATGTTTTTAAACTTGACTAGGCCATCCCCAGTGAGATGATATTCCTGATCCTCACCATTTTGCAGTAATTTGTCTTTCACTTTCTAATATGTTTCATCTTGTCACACAAAACTTTTGACCCTTTCTATTAGGTTTGTTTTATAAGAACTTACAACTTCCATGTGATTCACTTGAATTCTTCTACTCAAAGCATCGACAACCTTATTTTCCTTGCCTTTTATGTATTTAATTTCAAAGTCAAATTCACTGTGTAACCAGCCATCTTGCTTTCCCAACATTTAGTTTGGATTTATCAAACAAATACTTGAGCCCACTATGATCTGTCTTGAGCATAAATTTTCTGGCAGGGAGGTAATGCCTCCACATTTTTAAAGCATGGATGATGGTAGCCAATTCTAAATCATGAGTTACATAATTCATCTTATGTTCATTTAACTTCCTAGACACATAGCATATTACCTACCCTTCCTACATTAAGACTCCACCGAGTGCTTCCTTGTAGGCATTTGTACACACCATGAAATCCTTGTCAAGATCTGCAATTCTCAGCACTAGTGCATGATGAGTGATTGCTTTAACTTCTCAAAGCTTTATGCACATTGTGCAATCCACTCAAATATTTTCCCTTTTATCTACAAGGTTTAATGGGATGGCCTATCTTGGAGAAACTTTGAATAAATCTCCTATAATATCCTGCCAATCCCATGAAATATCTAACCTCATCCATGTTCTTTGGAGTTGGCCATTCCATTATGGCCTTGATCTTCTTAGGATCAACTAAGATCCCTTCCTTAGAGACAATATGCCCCAAATAATGTATTCATGATTGGAATAAATAGCACAAGCTTCACATAGAGCTTGTGCTCCCTCAACACTTGTAGCATTGCGGACAAATGCTTCACGTGCTCTTCTAAGTCTTGGATTACACCAATATGTCATCAAAAAACACAATGAAAAACTTGTCTAGATAAGGTCGGAGCACAGTATTCATCAAACACATGAACATGGTTGGGGAATTAGTAGGCCCAAAGGATACCTCTACGAACTCATAGTTCCCATACCTTGTCCTGAAAGCAATTTTTTGAATGTCCTTCTCGATTCTTATTTAATGGTAGCCTAACCTTAACTCAATTTTGGAGAAAATTGTTGCTCCCCTCAACTTATAAAAGAGATCATCAATCCTTGGCAATGGGTACTGATTCTTATGGTTACTCTATTTATTTTCCTGTAATCAATGCATAATCGAAGGGTTTCATCTTTCTTCTTTACAAACAATACAAGAACTCCCCATGGAGCGACACTTGGCCATATATAACGTTGATCAAGCATTTCTTTTAGCTAAAATTTTAGTTTAATCAACTCTGGGGTACTCATCCTGTATGGTGCCTTGTATGTTGGTGCTTCTCCCGATACCAGCTCAATAGATAAATTTATCTCTTGGTGAGGAGGTAATCCAAGAACTCCCACTAGGAAGACATTTACAAATTGTTGCAAAATAGGGTATCTCATTAGTAGTTTTGCTTCCTCGTTTTCCCTTCCTCTGTTAACTTTCTCGTCCTTAGATACTTGCACAGTAAACAATGAGCATCATTTTTTGCTTCTACATTTAGCCTACATACCAATGATCAATCTTACTGAAATGGGATTTTTCCTGCCCTGTACCACTATTTTACTACTTCCTCGTCCAAGCATTTAATTGATTTTTCATAGCAATCCACCTTGGTCCAGTGTAAATACAACTAGCCCATGCTCAACAGTATGCCATATGTACCTAATGGAAATACATTCAAATGGGATAGTGTGGGCATGCCACTAAGCTCGAATTCACAAAACCTTACCCATTGGTTGATCTTCCTTCTTGTTTTGGTTGCTAGCTAGACTAGTTAGAGTTCTTCATGTGACTCTTTGCTCAATTTGCATTTCTTAACAAACATTGGGGTGACATAATTATAATTAGAATCTCGATCAAAATAGAAATAACTTGATCTTTCAGTTTACCTTCCATCTTGATGATGGATACCTAGTGGTCTACCTCATAGTTGTCTACTACTTTATAAATTCTTGGCATGCTATGGGCCACCTCACCCACCATGATAGCATCTTGAGCACCGTAAATATTTGACCCAAAACTATGTTGATGAGGATAGTCCCTTCTCCTATGTTTTTCACCATAGGTCTAGAATTTCAGTGGCTCTCGCCCTTCATACTTGGGCGACCCTGCTGCTAGTTGTTGCACATTTTCCTTAACAGTAACATTGCTCTTCTAGTGAAATTGTCTCATGGAGGTTGATTGTCTACCCTCCCTTCTTTCTAAGCCCTTCTTAGGCCAACTCTTCTTATGCCCATCACTTCTCTTGGCTTGCCCATTACTTTTGATGTCAAGCTTGCATTTTTCTTGCTCATAACAATGCTTTAGCTTCTTGATGGCATCTTTTAGAGTTTGGGGTTCCAACAATTTGATTTTATCTTAGATTTCCATAGGAAATCGGCTAATGTATCTCTAAATTTTGACCTCTTCCTCCTTGGTATATGGAACATACCTTAATAAGTATAGGAACTTAGTGACGCATTCCTCATCTATTAGTTTGCCATCTTGAGTTCATAGAATTTTTTCGCTTTACTATCATAGTAGCATTCAGACAGGTATTGTTCTCTGGAAAGATTTTCAAACTCATTCCATGCCAATTCATTTGCCACAATGCCCCTATCATTATTCCAAGTCTTCTCACCATATATCTACTTTTCCCTTCAAGTTGTAGGTGGAAATTCTAGCCTTCATGTTTTCAGAGTAATTGTGTATCCTAAAGAACTTCTTCATACCCAACAATCAAGATTCTGTGTCCTTCTCTTTCTTCGTATCCCCATCAAATGTGGGGGGCTTGGATTTATTATATTCTTCAGGCATGTATTATTTCCCTTTTCTTCCTGAATGGTGATGATGGTAATTATGATGGTGAGAGGGTTGATGTTGTATTTTGGTAGAAGAACTAGATGATCTACTAGAATGATGCACTTGTGTGATGATCCTTCCCCTTTGGGTACTAAATGGTGCATCACCCTTCATCGTATCCTCGCATTTAGGTCTATGTCTCTTTCTAAACCTACTACCATCTTCCACTTTTATATTTTCCTCTTATTTGTGAAGGCTCTTTTTGTCTATATGGCTATCCCTCATCTTGGATTTCCTCTACCTCTACAAATTTGAGAGACTTTGAAAAATTACTGCATTTATCTCAGCTTTTTTTCCTGGACTCTTATCAACCTCTGATTATCTTCTTTTAAACTTCTAACTTCGGCCCTTAGGCTCCCCAGGGTCATCCAATATGGAGAATGATCCCCCCCCCCCCCCCCCCCTGGTCAACTAATATTTGTTTGTCATTAGCTTTAACCCCTTCACTTCCATGTTGCGATTGATCAGAACTATAATGCACCACTCCTGTCACCATTTCTTTTATTACCTTTGTCCGATATTTCTTGTGAGGTGTTGTCAACCACACACACTGTTAGATTTTTTTTTCATGATAAACAATAAATAGAATAATGATCATGAATCTTGTATTCATGGATATATCATGGAGAAATTTTTTGTGACGAGTCAATCATATTAGCATGCTTAATCATATTTAATCAAGTCATAAGCATCACTCAAACAACATGTAATTTCATCGTTAGTGCATACTAAATTAAACAACAACAACAACAACATCGTGCACTTTTATGCAGTGAACACTCCATTTTAGTGCATAATTTTCAAATATGTAGTAATTTTTCGATGCACATTCAAGGCGGTCATTTCACAAACTATTACAACTACTAATTTACTCAAAGAGGTATGGTTTAGCTTACTGCTTCTTCCAAGTGGATCAAGGGTGAACCACCCATTAGGCTTGCGGGTAATTTGTTTAAACCAGCTTTTAGCACCTAAACAATTATCTGGTTAGCCTTCTAAAAAATCATTACTTGCTCGTGGTAGAGCCCATCTAATCCAAGCATTAAACTTGGATACTTTATTACCACTCTATAACATACTCAACCCCTTAATTATTATTATAGGAATGGGGTAAAGTATATATTATAATTTTTTTTTCCTCCATACCCTTCTTAGGCTTCCCAACTCCCCACAAGGCCTCACAACTAGAGCCTCCATTGTACATGTATATGTAATTTTATAAACTTTTGTCAACCCGTCCAAATGCAGTGGTCTTCGCTCTCAGCACCAAATCGGCACTTTCTAAACACATTCCTTGTGATTTGTTAGGATCTCCCTTACGGGCTTATGAGGTTCCTTTTACTTGATGCTTCACTTATTTCAACTTCTTAATTTTTACGGGTTATAGCATCGAGCTGACATGGCTAGTAAAACCCCTTCTCCAACCATTAGGTACGCGCTTAGCCATTGCAATGCGACTTATGTCATCCAACAAGAACTTTCCTGATGCTAACATTTTACTCCTTCGATTTAAATTTTGAGGTGAGACCTTTGGGCCTATGTGGACTAGTGGGTCTCACTCCATGAATTACTATTTCTAGTTGGCCCAAGTGGCCCTACACCCATGAAATAACACCATTGTTGCAGTGCGGTCCCTTCCACACTCCCACTTTATGTCATCCCTCAGAGCCTTTCCCGATGCTTTCTTATGTGCCTTCTTCTTATCTTCCAACCCAAGGCTTATGGGCTTATGTGGATAGTGGGCCACTTTTCCAAACCAATGGCATCATTTTGGGCATACAACACCTTCTTACATCATATTGGCACTTGATCCCTCTATTGCTTAACATGTTTTATCGAGGGGGGGACTTTTGGGCCATGTTGACGCATTTGCGACCAATTGCAATAAGGACAAATCAAGATGCACTAATGAAATTCCTCCACAACTAGGGTTTGATCAGGGCAAAGAAAAGGATAGCCTATTTGTGTTATAAGTTATTGCTTGCCTTCTTGCACCACATTATGCTTTCTCTTGACCCTACCATGAGTTCAATCTGAGTTTCAAACGACATTGTGGAAGCTTGCTTCAAGAATTCATTGATCGCTCCTTTTTGGTTAATCTGGCTAAAGCTCTAATATTGTAGGGGTTCAGTAAACATCGTGAATGGTATTGGTGCTCAACAGGGGCTTTGAAAAAAGTGGATTTCTAATGCACCTTGTAGTGCTACCCCTCTTGAGCTTGGATGAAAGACTCTCCAACAAGTTCATGGCCCTCGGATAATCCCTTCACCGGAGCAAAGGAAATTCTAGGGTACCGACGTAGGCACTCTTGCAACCACACTCTGCTATGTACTTGTAGTGATTACTCGAAGGAATCCATCTTTCGCGCCACTCACTAGAATCTCCAAACTCCCTAGCAGGCCCATGGGCAACCCTACAGTGTTATTCAGAGCCTTCTTGTGCCTAATCAGTTACATCGTGAGGCCAACGGAAGGCTCCCAGGAAATTGATATTACCAGGATGGAAGGCCATTTAGGTAAAGCGTACAGAGCTCGACTAGGCTCTAAGAGGGAAAAAATTCCTTTGCGTTAGAATAACACTTTGTGGTGTGGTTTCCATTCTTGCAATTAGTTAAATAAGTCTAAATATGCATATATAGATCCTATTAGGTGAGTTGTCACAAATTTAATCTCTTTCATATTAATTAGAAGGGGTTTTTATACCCATGGTTCCAGTTTTTATTCTAGATTATCATGGATCCTTCTACCATTGCCTGTGGCGAAACATGATGTCTTTGTAACATTTACATATGCATTTTTAGCAGCGAAGGTAATTATTCATACATATTATTATTTTAATCTAGGTTCATGGCACAACCATTTTTATCAGGTAAAACACCACACTTTTAGTTACATACTATATGTTATAGTTGACACCAACAAATAAGTTAACGTACTACTTTATTTTCGAGGTCTGAAGCTCCCTCAATTCCATTCCCATCCCCAAGGTGTAACTATACATTCATACATTGATGGTATTCCATTTCATCCAAGGATACAAAACCATTTCAATTAGAGTGTGATGTGTGTGTGTGTGTGTTAACATATGAACAAGTGACAGAAAAATACATATATTATAATTTGCAAGGAAATTGAGTTTGAGACAAGGAATCTCCACCCAACCATAGATATAAGTTGTAGCTGCACTTACTTGTAGTTATCACCCCTTAGAAAAATTCAAGAGTCTGAGGGGGGTGCTTGCATGAGGAAATAAAACACCAGTTGCCAAACAGAAAAGAGACTTCCAGAGGACCTCCTTCCTCAATCCGACCAGTTGACAGTTTCCCTATATGTTCACAGGGAGTCCATAGGTTTTCTTCCTCACCCCCAAGTCTACACACAGTTATTCACTCCCTTCCAGGGAGTCCATAATCCACTATGATAAAACCAGAGGTATTTAATCAAGTCTTCCTTTGTTGTTGCTTTAGGATTAACCTCTTCCCAAGTTTTCCAGGGCTCCAGAATCTACTATCTCAACCTAGAACCTCCAAGTACCTAAGTTATTGCAGGGCTCCAAATATTCCATCCCATCACATAGCCTCCATGGACCCAAGTTGTTATAGGGATCTAGAGGCTTTGTCTCAACCCACAACCTCCAGGGATCTAAGCTGTTATAGGAATCTAGAGATCCTATCTAAACCATCGACCTCGAGGGACCCAATTTGTTATAGGGCTCCAGAGACTAACATCTCAACCCACAACCTCCAGGGAACCAGAGGATCAATCCCCTTATCTTCTCTTCTCTTCTTCTCTGCATTGCCTGCTCCTCTGAACCAGAATTCTCTATGTGTCTTTTTTGTTCCTCCTATTTTATGATGCTTGAATCACTCTCATCTTCTTCCTCCAGCTCTCTATTTTTTCCAAATCCCCTTCGCTTCCCCCTTTGACCTCTTTTCTGAGCTGGCATTTTTTGCCTCATCCTCTCTTGTTTTCACTATGTAGTCCCTTTCATAAATCTCTTGTCCTCTTTTATTGCTACTTGTTTTTTTCAAGAAACATGGCATGTGCACTTTATTTTGCATCCCATTCAATTTAAGATCCAGTTCATTAATTCACGTTCTAACCAGTATTTTGTGGTTGTAAAAGCAATTTAAGTTTCCTGCACAAGAAAGATCAACATTCCAAGCAAGCAATCCTCCTCTCGAGCTATACATTCTATGTCCCTTTGACTTAGTCTCTTTTAAGTTTTTTCACATATTACAAAATTATTTACAATGTAGTTTATGAGAGAACCATGGCACACATTCTTAGAACATAAATCTCAAGGTGCAAAATCAGCTGAGGATTACAAGACTTTTGTATTTTAATTCAAAACAAAAAAAAAAAAAAAATCCTTCTTATAGATCAAATAGATCATCACAGGAACACAAGATAGATGATATAATCTACTTTAACAAGTTCATCCATCCTCATTTCTAATCTACAAAGTTCATTGAGCAAAATGATTTTTGAATTGAAGAGGGAAAGAATGACTTCTTTAGCCAAGGATACTAGAATAAAATCCTTAGAAGACATAGTTATCAAATTGGGAGCTAATCCCAATGATCCTAATTTTGTTCAGGAAATAATTAAAAACAAGAATGCAAATATAAAGTCACTTCGCAAAAAGCTTAAAATTCTAGTAACTGAGCATCCAGAAACGGAATAGATTGAAGACACAAAAAGAGAAGGAATTGCTCCTTTTAGTGATGATTGATAAAAATAAATTAATGGACAAGCTAGAATTGCAAGTAGATGTTATTAAACCATCTCACAAAATAAAATAAAATATAGATCAATGAATTGAGAAACAAACTCTTTGAGGGGGAAACCTCCTTTACATCACATTAATAAAAAATTCTTGGATGGTACAAATGATAAGACCTCCTTGGTATATATAGGCGTATAAGGGGTCACAATATAATTAGAGACTATATAACAATAATAATGTAAGGGCACACCAATAACAATAGTGGGCTTCTATGGGGAACAACAATAACAATAGGGGCCTACACTAACAATAACAATAAGGGGAATATACTAGTATTATAGGGACCTAACATGCCCCTCTCCTTCAATTTTTTTTTTCCTTAACGCTTGAGCAGTTCTGAATGTTTTTGTATACAATTCTCATCCTCCTGTGTGGAATCTTCAGTGAGTAAGTTCTTCCACTTAATGAGATACTTTGAAATTAATCGACTTCATAGTTGTCGGGTCCTTATTTTCGTGACTACTTCAGGCTCAAATATGATTTTTCCTTCTTCGTCAAGTTCTAGAAACATTGTTTGAGTTGGGAATTTGTTAAATAACCTTCATTAAGCATGAAACATGGAAAATTGGGTGTACTCAGGAAGATATAGGCAACTCTAATTTGTATGCCATAGTACTAATCTTTTGCAACACCTTTTAAGGACTATAGTACTTAGGTGATAATTTATTATCCTTCTTAGCTTGCTTGAGGGGCATTTGCTTGTATTGTTGTAGCAGTAAAAATACCTAGTCGCCTACATCAAAAATGATTTCACTGCAATGTTGATCTTCTTGTTGCTTCATTCGATTTTGTGCCAGAGTGAGGTTATCCTTTAAGGGTTGGAGAAATTGTTGCTGATGTTGGATTTGATATTCCACTACTTGAAACTTTGAATTTTCTCTTAAAGATGATGTGATGGATGGTGGATGATATCCATAAGTGCCATAAATGGGGTAATTTTTGCTACATTATGGAAGGAAGTGTTATACCACCATTCAACTAGAGGTAACCACTTGACCCATTGTGTTTGTTTATCATATACAAAGCAACGAAGATATCCTTCCAAACATTTGTTCGCTAACTCAATTTTGTAGAAATTTTGAATAATTTAACGCATATTCAACAGAGATTATCCTGATCATGTACTATTGCGGAAAACATACAAATACATAAGCTCCTCTACGTTGATCATCAATATAGCAGCATCAATAACAATAAAACATCAAGAGCATTCACACATTAACACAGTATGTATCCCGGGGAAAGCATCTCGCTAAAAACCCCAACTATCTGTATATTAATGATTGAGTCATGTAACATTACACAACATAATACTTCTCACAAGTATCTCACCTCTGTTACACACAATACAGCTAAGATCTGAATCAATCACTGGCTCAAATCTCCTTCGCTGCTTGCCTGCCTCCGCTGCTCAATACCTGCTCAAGAACTGATGATAATTCCAAGGCAACCACGTATTTACTTGG
>APFE030738150.1:154031-194982 GCA_000404065.3 Pinus taeda | reverse complement strand
CGGGGCAGCGCCCCGAGAAAAAAAAAATTGGACCCTATATTAGGTTGGGCGAACCTACCTATAGTTTTCGGTCCATGGTTTTGGACGCGATGGTTTTCGGTCCATGGTATTGGATGCTTCGCATGTATAAATATGTATTGTAACATTGAAAGGAATATAATGAAAAATCAAGCTGGTAGTCTCGGTTTTGAGATCCAGTGGGAAATCTCTGTGTATATGTTTTATGTGTTATGCTCTCGCATTGTTTATTTTTCTGTGATTTAGAATTCGTATGCAGGTAATTTCTGTACGGGGTTAAAAACTACATAATGGGTTAGTTCAGTTCAAGTCATTTTCATTACATAACTATTGAAGAGTGGGATAATTCTAGATATTTTTAAAATTCTTGTTAGATAATTTAATTTGACTTGGTTAAGCTATAGGTATATATGCACTCATTGTTGCCAAAAAAATTCCATGATGAATCATCTTGCCTGCCAAGTGTTATCAAGTGTGCTGGAAAAGTATTTGATGAGATGCTTCAATGAGATGATGGTTTCATTAGTGAGATGCAATTATAGGTATGAGTTTTGGTGATGATATTGTGTGGACTAGGGGGTGTTGAAAAGTGAGGATTGGGCAAGATATAGTGAAAGAGAGAGGTGATATGGACAATAGAAAGAAAAGAACTAAGATGGAGTCAATAGTGCTCAAATTTAGTAAAGGAGCTAATGTGTAATGAGTGAAGACCCTAAAGGTTTTGGTTTAAGGCATTTCCTTAAATGTTAAACAGACATGGTGTGTAGGAGTATGCATTGTTATAAGGCCTTAAGAGCTTGCTCAGGGATACATGCTATGCAAGTGGCCTATGGAGTTATCAAGCTATGGAATGGGTCACTTGGAGAGGTACTGGGGTGGGAGGTCACACTAGTATCATGAGTCTTATCTTAAGGGTGAATGTGAAAGCACAGATGAGTTGGTTGATGAATGAGACTAGGTCAATCTCCTAGAGTCAAGTTTAAGGGGAGATTATTAGGGTTGTACAGGTAAACTTGACTTGAGTTGGTCAAGTTATTACTGGTTATGGGCTCTAGGTATATGGTCATCCATGGTTTTCCCCATGATATTTGCCTATGATGTAGCCTATTTATAGACAAATTGTTAAGCTAGCCAGTGAGAACAAACAAACACCACCATCTCTCGGTGCTGTGTGATCCTAACACCTGCATTGTAAAAACTATTTAAGAGCCACAGGGTAAGTCATGCCCTAATGTGTTTTGAATTATCTTCATTTGTGTTTGTGCTTATTAGTTTTGACATGGTATCCATTAAGTTGATTTTTATTTTTTTAAGGGGTATATTGGGGTTTTCTGGGAGCCAATTCACAAATATTTCCTGACCACTAGTAAAATCTTGCGAGGAAAAAGTTTGCAGGGGCCAACGACACATAGGGAGAGCCATAGCGCAATCCCACTGTTGTTACCCGCCATTGTCAAGAGGAGCAACTGCCAAAATTTGCTGATAAAGTATTGTAGCATGAAGCTTTTGTGGATCCAACTATTGCATCAAAGGATTGTCGCAAGCAAGATAAACATCGAATCAAGAACCGACCACTACTATTGAATCCACAAGTACTGAAGTTGTGTGATAGCAGCGATTAAGGAAGCAATTGAGATTGTAAAAATGCAAAGCTGTTGAAGTAGTTTTTCCCTAAGCCATGATAGCTGAAGGAAGACACATTTCCTTACAAAGAAGCCAAGAGGAGCCACTTTCTTTGCAGGAATCACTATTTACCCTCACGAAGAAATCAAGAAGGGCCACCATCTATGCTAAATCTTTGTCGTATAACGAAGAAAAAAATGAAGCTGAACTCCACAATTTGTTGACCGAGGGGGGATTAATTTCAAGTTTGAGAAGGACAAATAAATTTTTGGGGAAGAAACATATTCCTAAATCCTTTCAGTTAATAATAAAATCACTTTTGGGTTCATTTGTTTCCAGTTTCGATGCTTTGGTTTATAAAATAAATTTCCTTCAACCATTTTTATTTTTATTTTTCTTCTTTGTCGCCAGGGTAAGAGTGTTTATTTTGGAATCCCGTGTTTAGTTATTTATTTCCTATATTAAAAAAGGAAAATATTTAAGTTTTTAAAGAAAGGAAAACCATATATATTTTTTGAGATTTGAGTTATTTTTTAAGAAAAAAGTGGTTATTGCAAAATAAATTAAAGAATTGGTGAAAAGTGTTTTGGTTTATTATAATTGGGTGTTTTGAGTATAATTCTTTTAAAGAAGTGAAGTACTAAGTTTCTATTAGGGCTTCAAAATCAAGTAGAAGTATCTCTAATCTATAGTGAGAGAGATATTTTAGAAATTCGTGATGGCTTTTACCAATAATTAGAATATTGCACTAACAATTAGAATCTAATCTGGAAAATAAAGATGAAGAGTTTCTTGAAGATGGACTATTGGGAAGCAATAGTCATAAAATATGAAGAACCAAATGCTAAAGATTTAGGAGTAATGATAAGAGCCCAATGAGATGCAGCAACAAAGAACAAAAGGATTCAATAGCACTGTGGAATTTTCACAATGGAGTTGAAGACATTATAATTTCTAAGATTGTCGCAACAATAAAGGCACATCAAGCTTGGGAGATTTTGGAAAAGGAATACCAAGGTATAGACAAGGTCAAACATGCCAAATTTTAGATTCTTAGGAAAAAGTTTGAAACTCCGCAAATGGGAGATGTTGAATCAATATATTAGTCTATGACTCAGGTCATAGAGGTAGTAAACAAGCTTAGAGCTCATGGAGAGAGTGCCGCAAATCAAAAGGTGGTCGAGAAAATTCTCAAAACCCTACCATCTTCACATGATACTCTTGTGATAGAAATAAAATAAAGTAAAGATCTGACCTAGTTTTTAATTGAAGAATTGATAGGCTCAATGTTGAATCAAGAGTCAAGAATTAAGGGTAGAAATGGCTGATTAGAAAATGCATTTCAATCTCAAGCCACAATTAGTAGAGGAAAAGGAAGAGGTAGAAGAGGATGAAGATATTATCATAGCAAAAACAATGCATCAACTTGAACAAACATTAGATCAACTTCATAATCCAAGAGGAAAAAACAGAAACAACAAAGGAAGAGGAAGGATGAATAAGTCAAATATATAGTGTTATCACTACAAGAAGTATGACCATTTTGGAAAAGAATGCAGAAAGAAATAGGCAAATTTGAACAAAGGCAGTGCAAATGTTTCAAGCATGGATAAAGAAACAACATCTTCCATTTTTCTTTCTTGTTCGAAATCTCAAGAAAACAATAATGAAGATCCATGGTTGTTGGATAGTGGTTGCAATATCCATATGATGGGTAACAAAGATAATTTTTCAATTTTTGATGAAACAATTTAAACTTTGAGGGTGATGTTCATCTTGTTAATGCATTCACCAAAGGTGCTATTACAACTATAACCAAGTAGAATGAAAAGGACATTCATGATGTTTATTATGTAGAAAGTCTAAAACGTAATTTGTTGAGTGTAAGACAGATGAGTCAAAATGGCTTTCAAGTCAATTTTAAAGGGTCCTACCTACATAATTCTTGATAGGACACCCAGTCAAAGAGTCATAGAAAGGATCCAAATGATCAAAAATATGATATTTTGTCTACTCATGAGAAATGTGAATTATTTATTATCATATGCTCAATTTGTAACAAGTTCTGATGAAACTTGGTTATAACATCTTAGATATGGCCATTAGCTTTTAACAATATTGATATTTTGCAAAAGAAGTCTATGGTTTTAGGTTTACCTATGATAGATGTACATCATAATCCATGTGAAAGTTGTATCCTTGCCAAACACCAAACAAACAATTTTCCAAATTCTACTAGCTATATAGCCAAAAGCACACTTGAACTAGTACATACAAACGTTTGTGGTCCAATGCAAACCCTATCAATAGGAGGAATTTTTTTCTTTCTAACCTTTATTGATGGTTTCAACATAATGACATGGTTCTTCATAAAAACCGCATTTGATACATTTGAAAAATTCAAGCAATTCAAAGCCATGACAAAGAAGCATAATGGCAAGCAAATTAAAGTATTAAGATCAGATAGAGGATGTGAATATAATTCCAAAGATTTTGCAACATATTGGAGGGATCAAGGTATTAAGAGCCAATTTACAATAAGGTACACTCCATAACAAAATGGAGTAGCAAAAAGAAAAAATCAGACCATCATGAATATGGAAAGAAGGATGTTGAAGGCAGAGAATTTTCCAAATTAGTATTGGGCAGAAGCTATAACATATTCAGTTTATATTTTGAACAAATCTTCAACCAAAAGTGTTGAAGACAAAGCTCCTTTAGAAGCTTGTAGTGGTGTGAAGACAGATGTATCGCACTTGAGAATCTTTGATTGTGTAGCTTATGCACATATTCCGGAAGAAATGAAGACATCAGATGATAAAAACAATGCATATTTGTTGGATATAGTGAAAAATTCATGACTTACAAATTGTAAAATCGCGTCACCAAGAAAGCAATTATTTCAAGAGACATTTAAATCTTTGAAAATCAAGCATGGAATATTGATCAAGATAAGGGGACAAACAATAATCAAATTTCTCTGCATGCATTTGAATTAGGTGATGCAATAGAAGTAGAATAGCCAAGATAATGATTTCTGTTGAGCATTAGAAAAGGTATGTAATTGCCACTTATTTCTTTATTTTTTCCTTTAATTCATAACTTCTTTACATTCTAAGATGGGTATAGGATAAAGGATTATGATAAAGTTAAGGGGATTTTTGATTAACGTAAAATAACTAATTATTACCTTTTTCTATGCAGAAAATGAAGAAAATGGAAGATCGCCATTTCAGAGGAAAAGACAAGGCAAAACCAACTAGCAATTGAGATTAGAGCGCATGGGCCAGGAAAAGGAAGAAGAAATGCCATATCAGCGCAAGAGGACGAAGAGATAGTTGAAGAATAACAATATGGAGAATCCCTCAGGATCCTGTGATCTTGAGGGATCGCTACCTTAAGAATATTTGTGTCTTTGGTATTTCTGCCTGGCCATTATAAAAAGGGACAGTGCTGCTAGCCCAAGGGGCAGATTATTGTTGTTTTTATAGAATTTACTATGCAATCTGAACTTTGATCATTGACTCTCCTTAAAGAGCGATTACTGTAACTTTGGTTTTATGATTAGTATATAAACTTCATTGTCGTTCCATCTTTGATTCTGGAGTAACCGCAACAGTGTTTCCCTGGTGGCTAAGGGCCCGACCCTAGTGGATCACTTGCTTCCTCTATTATTATTTTCTGATTACAAGTCGTGTGTGGTTTGGTTTTCTTTCCTTGCTTCATTCAATAATTTGTTGTTCCCTGACATTTCATTTACTAGCTCTGTTATATTTAATTCGTATTTGAATAGTAAGATTATCATTGGCAACTAGAATGTTATGCTATTCAGTCTGAAATCATATTGCATTGTTGTTCATTTACAGATTGACATAACTGTGTAACATTGTTTTTCATTTATAGATTGACATTACTGTTCATTTAAAAAGTAACATTGCTATTCATTTACAGATTGGTATTGTTGTTCATTTAGCTACGGTTTACCCATAATTGTGATTGTTGTTCATTCAGATTACCGTTCCATTGTAACTGCAATTGTTGTTCCCTTATAACTGTGGTTAATATCATGCTAAACTCAGATTACTGATTCCATCATCCTAGATTCATTGTGTGTTTACATTTGATTTAGTTCGTTGTTCAATATTGCGTAGACTTACTTAAGCTTGTTGTTCCATTCTTGGTTTGTTGTTCAAATTCATTTACTAGTTAAAGATTTCTACTCAATTCCTTTTACAATTAATGCTTAATTTGTTCCTGTAAGTTAAGCCTTGTTGTTCGATCTTTTCAATAGATTAGTTGTTGTTCCCTCTTCTGTTAATTGAATTTTCGTTTCAAGTAATTGCTTTGGTGTGAACATAACGATCTGCAACTGTATAGAACATTGACTATTGTTGTCTAGTTTCTAGATTGGAGATCTTCTCTTTGATTGCTTTTTATTTGCATCATTTTACAAAGGAAAGAGTTATCATTACTGCATCCTTGACTGATGAGTGCTATAGTTTCTTAAGTGAATGATTTAGTTACAAATCATTTCAATTTCTTGCCATTACATTTAGAGCTTGTTTCCAGCATTGATTTACTTTTGTAAAAGCACTATACTACTAGCATTACTTTTGACAAGCGACCGCCTCAGACTGAGTACACCCTTGAGATAACAAATTGTACCTGGATTGATAATTAATGTAGGGTAAATAGAGGTTAAAAAGAACCTTTTTATTTCTCAACATTTTGGCAGCGTTGTCGGGGAAGAGTGTAGCCATTCGTTTCTTTTGGGAGTAGTGTAAGTACCTACTAGGAGAGAATTGGGTTTTAAAAACGGAAGGTAGAACCTGCGTACGGAGCATGTAACAGCCCTGCTCCCCCGCCCGCTTTCCTACAGATTTGTTTTTATTTTGGGTAGAAATAAGCATTTGATTTGTGTGCATGACTAAGCAGAAAAAGCCTGAAAAGAATCTTAAACCACTACCCAAGCCTAATAAAGCTAAGGGGCCGGTGACCCTTGGTCGATCGACCTTTATAGACAAAATCCTTAAAAAAGCAGAATCTCAGCCTTCAGTAGGACCTAGAAAAGCTGCTTCTAGACAACCTACTAATTCCCTTTAGGCCAGAGAATCACCATCTGTAGCCTTTGCTAAGGTGCACAACCAAATAAAAGAGCAAGATTTTCAAGAAATTGAGAATTCTAGCCCAAAATCATTACAAGAAGGGAACCTTAGTAATCTCTGTGAGGGAATAGGAGAAACAAGGGAAACTAAAGAACCAAGATCTCCTCTTGGAATAATTTAGCCATTGAGCAGCCCAGATAAGGGAAGTGCTGTAAAAATCATCCAGAACAAAGTTGAAGAACCTCAAGAGCTAAAATCCCCCCAGACATTAGGAACTCTCATCATCCCAGACAAAGGAAGTGTTGTTAAATCGATTCCTGTTAAGGCCATTCCTGCTCCTTCTAGCCAGCCTAGAAATACCCTCCTAGAAATCCCAGAAGGTTATTGGCACATATTTGACCAAATGGCCCAGAACCAGCAAACCCCCCAAACCTCCACACTGTAATATCCCATTGTAGATACTGCAGTTAATGCACTTATGAAGGCAATTCCTCTCCAGCACATCCCTACATTCCATGGCCTAACATCGGAAGACCCAAACGCATTTTTGTTTGAATTTGATGTACTGTGTGGGAGGTATGACTATACTACCGATCCCCAAAATCTGAAATTATTTCCCTCTACATTCAAAGGAGCTGCTTTACGATGGTTTATGGGGTTAGGTGGAGGTGTTATAAATGACTGGGATCAGATGAAAAGTGCCTTCTTGAAGAAATATAAGGATTATTGTAGGTCGAGAGAGTTAAAGGATGAAATATTTCAGATGGTAGCTAGACCTAATGAGACATTAGAAGAATATGTTGAACGTTTTCAGTATAATCTTCAAAGATCTCCTTATGCATCATTACCCTTAGCTGACAATGTATTAAAATCAACATTATTTAAAGGCATGAAGGAACAATGGATTGAAACACTAAATATTATGGGAAAAGGAGACACCTATCAAGAAGATTTTTCTAACATCATTGATTTATGTATCAGAAGCTCACGAGGCAGCATAAGGCTAAAACCAGCGGAACATGACAGGTTTACAAGGGACAACAAGATCTTTAGAGGATTAACTCACGCAGAAATTGGAAATTTACTGGAGAATTTCAAAACTGATATATTGAGGACTCTGACAACGCAGCTCGATATTATGCAAGCGAAACAGAAACAAGCAGAAGCAGAGTAAAATATGGCAATATTCTGTCCCAGATGCAGAAAGAAACACAACCACAAAGAGTGCCCACTAGATGCAATTCAAGTTTGCATTATCTATACAAAAGACCACTCTATAGAGAATTACCCCTCACTTCCGGGTTTGAAAGCAGTATACAAAGAAGTGGAAGAAGAACCAGAACTGGTGTACCTACTTAATCAGCGTCGTCAATGGCAGCCGCGACAATCAGGTATGTTCCCTGATCCATCTTCTTCTTTCTAGCCTCCGCAATATCATGCTCAGCAATATAATACAATGTGGCAAAATCAACCTCCCTTCTCAAACTGGTCACAACAACCATTTCCTTCATCATCACCATGGCCGAACCAAGCAAGCCAATCTAATTAGCCAAATTTTCCCTACACTCCACCATATTGGCAAAACAATGCATATCCAACGCAATGGTCCCCTCCCATTTCGCAAAGTCAAGCCTAGCAAACGCACTGGCAAAGACCAATGAATTAGCTAGTAGGAACCATTCCACTCCCTCAACCTACACTGCCAGCACTACAACAAAACCCCCAGTCCAACTGAAGACCGCAACTCCCAACCCAACCTAACCCAAACCCAAATAACAAACTAGTTCAATCCGTTCAAATAATTGAAACACCAGAACTAGAAACCAATCTAAGGGAGCGCAACGACCTTCAATTAAGGTCTGGGCGCATTATAGAAACTGAGGGAGATAGAAATGTTCAATTTGAAAATCAGTTACCCACAAAACAACCATTACAAGAAGAAGATGTGATCAGACAACAGACTCATGAACAAGCAACCACATCTTCTCCCCCATTCCGAGAATGATTAATCATACCACGCCCTATAGAACATCCTGACTTTGATATTATGGGAGAACTAAAGAATTTGTACATAAAAATCCCACTCCTCCAAGCTATCCAAGATATCCTAATATATGCAAAGACCATCAAAGAGCTATGTATAAAAAAAACCAAGGAGGAGAATAACAAATGACCCAACAGTCCAAGTAGTTGGCACTCTATCTGATCTGTTATCAGGAAGAGAAGCACCTGTCAAATATGAAGACCTAGGAAATCCAATAGTGATAGTGCAAATCAATGGACAAACCTTTTCAAATGCCTTAGTTGATTTAGGGGTTGCAATTAATATTTTAACAACCACCACTTGTCAAAAACTGGGCATTTCATCAATAGAACCAACCTCCCCCTTATTAGAACTGGCTGACCGATTAGTAGTTAGCCTAGAAGGTACACTACATGATGTCATGGTATCCATTTATTCCTGGGAATATCCTACCGACTTTCTAATAATAAATCCCAAAAACCGACTCAATGGACATCCGTTAATTTTAGGCAGACCTTGGCTTGCAACCACTAATGCTTACATTGGCTGCAGACAAGGCAATATGACCATAACTAGAGGGAGTAATATCAAGAATCTGGCCCTATACCCTCCAGCCCAGCCAAGTGTAACAATAATAAAAACTAACAAACATCCTGTATCATACCTCATAGAAAACAGTAGATCCCCATTAACCATAGAAGATGCCCTCATTTTTAAAGATCAAACAGAGGATGATGTTATTAATAACTTCCTTAACCAAGCTAAATCTAGATCCCATGTATAATGTCACATGATAGAGGCGGCATTTGACAATGAACTAGAAGAAGATTCTCTCAAAGACACTCATGATCAAACAATACCCACTATCTATGTTTCAAACAGCAAAACTATAGAAATTGAGCCAGGAAAAACCTTGAACATCAATAATAACCTGACTCCTCAACAAGAAGAAAAGTTGATCCAACTACTGAGAAAATACAAGGAAGATTTTGCATGGGATTATCCAGACATGAAGGGAATCGATCCCCAGCTATGTATGCACCACATTTATACAGAAAAGGATGTGAGACCTATTCGCCAACCCCGACGAGGACTTAACCCTCACCTGAAAGACATTGTGAAAGCTGAATTACAAAAACTTTTGAATGTAAACTTTATTTATCCGATCTTCGATAGCAAGTGGGTCTCTCCGTTAGTAGTGGTGCCAAAGAAGAATGGAAAGTGGAGGATTTGTGTAGATTATAGAGAATTAAACAAAGCAACCTAGAAATATCACTTTCCCCTTCCATTCATTGATCAGGTATTAGATACAATAGCAAGAAAGAAATTTTTTCTTTCTTGGATGGCTTCAGTGGGTACAATCAGATTCAGATCACCCTTGAAGACCAGGACAAAACCACTTTTACCTGTCCTTGGGGAAAGTTTGCCTACAAATTCCTACCCTTTGGCCTATGCAATGCCCTTGCCACATTTCAAAGGGCCATCCTCAGCATCTTTTCAGATTTAGTAAATGAAGGGCTCGAAGTATACATGGATGATTTCACACCATACAAAGATGATTTTGACCCAGCACTAGACACATTGGAAAAGGTGCTGCAACGATGTATCGCTACCAGGCTCTGCTTGAGCCATGAAAAGTGCTATATGATGATGACTGAAGGACTCATCCTAGGTCATTATATCTCAGCGGCTGGAATACAGGTAGATCCAGCCAAAATGAAAATAATTTTGCTAATACCTACTCCTACCACATAGACAGAGGTACGTGGGTTTCTTGGATTTTCTAGTTATTGTAGGAGATTTATAGAACATTTTTCTCAAATAGTTGCACCTCTATATGCACTAACAGGGAATGTTGATTTTGTTTGGACAGATCACTCTGCCATAAAATATTTAGAAAATAAACCTATTACAAATGGTAGAGTAACAAGATGGTTGATTTTATTACAGGAATTTGACATCACAATTAAAGATCGACCTGGGAAAGAGAATCCTGTAGTTGATTTTCTCTCACGAATTCTGAAGCCAGTGGACGCAGCAGTAGTCGAAGATCAATTTCCAGATGAACATTTATTTGATGTTACTGTCAAGACGCCCTGGTATGCTGATGTTGCAAATTATTTAGCAGTAGGCAAATTACCAAAGCATCTGACCCCCAATGAACGAAAACAGATTATGCAACGTAGTACTTGGTTTTCTTGGATTGGGGGCTACCTATTTCATACAGGGGCAGATATGCACATTAGAAGATGCGTCCGTGAAGATCAAATATTTGACATTCTGAAAGCCTATCACGACGGACCATGTGGCAGACATTTCGCAGGTCGAAGAACTGGTCACAAAGTTCTGCAAACAGGCTATTACTGGCCCAGAATCTTCAAAGACGCGAAGAAATTTGTTCAAGCCTATGACAATTGCCAAAGAGCAAGATGCCCTAGACAGTTCGACGAAATGCCTTTAAACCCACAGCTAGTAATCAAACCATTTGAGCATTGGGTGCTCTATTTTGTTGGTCCAATCAACCCATCATCAAACTAGAAAACATATATTTTGGTAGCAACAAATTATGTTACCAAATGGGTTGAAGCAGAGGCACTTCCAAGAGCTACAGAGGACTTTGTCATTCATTTCCTGTTCCAGATATTTGTGCAATATGGCCTCCCAAGAGACATAATCACAGATGGAGGACCACAGTTTGTAGGTAATAAAATTGCTGCAACATTAAAAAACTATCATATTTAGCACAAGTTTACCACTCTGTATCACCCACATGAAAATGGCCAAGTAGAGAGCACGAATAAAGTGATAGAGGCAATATTAACAAAAAGCATTGCGTCACACAGACGCGATTGGGCTACAAAATTGCCGGAAGCCTTGTGGGCATACCGAACAACGTGGAGAAAGACCACTGGTTATTCACCATATTAGCTAGTATTCGGAAAGGAACCCATCTTTCCAATAGAGTTCAAAATGCAAACGCTAAGAACAGTACATGAGGTCGGTCTAGATTTAAATGAGGCACAAACTAATAGACTACAAAAAATCAACGAGCTAGATGAAATTAGGCTCTCGGCTCTTCAACATAATGCATCAATCCAATAGCAAAGAGAAAAATGGCACGACGCCCTGATCAAAAATAAAATCTTCCACGAAGGAGATTGGGCACTCCTATACGATTCCAGGTTTCGGGATTTTCCAAGAAAAATTCAAACTCGTTGGCTTGGACCGCATGAAATCCAGAAAGTGCATGACAATGGCATATTTACTTTGACTACTATTGACAGATCTAGACATACCTTTAAAGCAAATGGCCACCGAGTTCGACTGTACCACAAACCGCTTACTTAGGAATCCTTCTACCAGCAACTCCGGGAAGATTCTGACATGCAGATTTTGGCTGAGGAAGAGAATTCTTCCTCGCCTTTGGTCCACTAAGTAATTTTATTGATTTTAAAATTTGTACATAACTTTTTATGTTTTGTTTGTGTAAATTACTTTCTTTACAGATTTCTGCATTTCTGCAATTTTTTTTACGTTTTGCTATTCCTTTTCGAAGGAACAACACTTTTGCATTTTGTTGTTCCTTTCCGAAGGAACAACACTTTCGTCATTTTGCTGTTCCTTTTTGAAGGAACGACACTTTTGGATTTTGTTGTTTCTTTTCGAAGGAACAACATTTTCTTCATTTTGCTATTCTTTTCCGAAGGAACAACACTTTTGCATTTTGTTGTTCCTTTTCGAAGGAACAGAATTTTCGTCGTTTTGCTGTTCCTTTCCGAAGGAACAACACTTTCACATTTTGCTGTTCTTTCTGAAGGAACAACATTTCCACCTTTTTGTTGTTCCTTTCCGAAGGAACAACACTTTCACAGTTTGTTATTCCTTTCCGAAGGAACAACACTTCCGAATTTCTGTTGTTCCTTTTCGAAGGAACAACACTTTCACGTTTTGTTGTTCCTTTCCGAAGGAACAGCACATCCGCATTTTTGCTGTTCCTTTCTGAAGGAACAACACTTTCATTTTTCACTGTTCCTTTCTGAAGGAAAAGCACTTTTGTTTTTTTTTGTTCTTTTATGAAGGAACAACACTTTCATTTTTCGTTGTTCCTTTCCAAAGGAACAACACTTTCATTTTTCACTATTCCTTTCCGAAGGAACAACACTTTCGTTTTCTATTGTTCCTTTCCGAAGGAACAACACTTTCTTTTTTCTGTTGTTCCTTTCGGAGGGAACAACACTTTTATTCTTCTGTTGTTCCTTTCTGAAGGAACAACACTTTCATTTTTTGTTGTTCCTTTCCAAAGAAACAACATTTCCGCATTTTTTGTTTGCGCTTGCTTTATTTATTGTTCCTCTCAAGGAACAACAGTTTCGAGTATGTTTTTTCCTTTTGCTTGTTGTTTCTCTTAAAGGTACTACAGTTTTTGTGTGTAAATATTCTTTTGTTGTCCCTCTAAAGAAACAGCAGCTGTTTCATCTAAAGAACAACACTTTTTTAGTGCATTTTTCTTCTTTTTGTGTGTATGTGTGCTTCACCATTTAGAAGATTTTTGTGAGCAATGGTCATCTAAGGCACAGCTATACATTTATGCAAGAATACAAAAACTAGAGGATAGTGAAATTAGCAAACCAAAGAAAAATCGTTATCTTTAAAAGAAATTGCTTTGAATTGATAAGAGAAAAGAGGAAAGGACGCAACTATTTATATCACTTTGCTATCTTTATTTTCACTAATACCAATGTGATTGATTATTTTTATCATGATGGTTCTTTCTAAATCCCCATAATTCTCTTTGATCATTATTATTGAATAAGAATAAGGGCATATTTTTCTCTATTGAGATGTTCAAACTTCTTCCACCATCCCTACTCTTAAGGAGTGTTAAGCCACCCTCTTTATATAAATAGGAAAGTGCTATATAAAAGAAAATAAGAAAAAAGAAAAGATACATATCTATATGATTACCAACATGATTTGTCATAGGAAGGATAGGGGGTCTCATCAAGAGCCAACCTACCATGATCATAAGGAAGAAAGTGAATGGCATTCCCACTATGGCCACCACACTAGGGATATGATCCAAGAGGCATATCAGAAAAATAAAATGTCCTTGGAACAGGAGGTCTCATCACGAGCTGGCATGTCCACCTTTCACTCCTTCCTGGTGAATGGCATTGTGATTCATCTTGTTACCAAGCCAGCACAATGGCCTCGATTCTGACATCGCACAGCACTTTCCTAGGCATACACAAAGGATTACGATTCCAAGGGTGTTTTAAGCAGATTATGTCATATAACGCTTTCGAACCTTTGATACATGAAAACCATTTACAAATCAATCATAATGGTTAAAGTGGATAATGACTGCATAAGAACTTTTATTCACGTTAGCTATCTTATCCTCTATTTTTCACATCATATCACGACATTTCCATATTTATTAGTGATTTCCATCATACGCCTCGATTTCGGTAATCCGCTAATTTTTGTAAACATGTCATATATCTATACGTTGTTCCTTTATTCCACTGTACGATTGCAGTTCAGCATGTTTCTCCTTTATTTGATGGTCGAGGACAGCCTATCACATTTCATGGGGGTGCTGGTAATCTCCATAATTCACTGGCATACGTGTCAGCTCATTATTGCAAAGTATTATGACTTCACCAAAACTCGGGAATAGCAAGTCTAACGGTATTGTGTTTCCCAATATGCGTGGCTTGCTCTTCCAATGCCATTTCCGTGTTTTGCTCTGTAAAAATTAGCAGTGAGTTAAAGTCTAAACAGCTTGTTGTTCCATCATCTTCTCTGTGTTGTTTTTAATAGTGAGCTAAAAATTTGAACAACTTGTTGTTCCATCATCGCATCTATGTTTTTACAGTGTACTAAGCTTAAACAAGATGGGAGGAAGATCAATTCGCAGTGAGCCACAGGTGTTAATAGTCTTTGATGCTACACGCAAAATCTTAGCAAGGGCAGGATGGATAGCCTACCTTAACTGTCTACAGCAATCTAATGAGACGGTGGTAATTGAATTTCTGCAAAATTTGGAGGAAAATCATTCGATGGTGAGAGGGAGACAAATAGCAGTGACAGATGAAATAATTGTTGAAGTTTCGGGACTGCCAGCCGTTGGACCTGTATGAACTCTAAAAAAGGTCAGACTGCAAGACGCCATAACCATCTTCCGAGACGAAGAGAAAAACCTTACTGTCAAAGGAAAAGGGGTCTTGCTAGCAACCCTGGGAAAGCCTTGGGCGGAATTGGCCAGAATTATCCAAAGCTACATTACTTGCGATGGCAGAAAATATGTGGTAAGACCATGCCATCTCAAACTGTTAGCTGTGTTAAAACAAAAATGAGATGTGAATTTGCCTGTGTTCTTAAATTTTTTATTGCATGATGTTGCCCGAAGTATAAGAAAATCTCACCATGTAGAATCAGTAGTAAGCCATCATGGTTTAATTCGGTTGATAGTTAGTTACAGCCTTGCCCAACAGTAGAGTAGTTGGGAAGAATTGATTTTCTCGATAGATGGGGGACTGGCCTTGCCAGCCCCAAAACGAAAACACATTTCCAGCACATCAATCAGATTGGCAAGAAGAAGAGGAATGTTGGGAGATTCCTAGGGAAACATTAGCCAACCTGTGGAAATACATGATTCAGAAGATGAGCAACCCCCACAACTTAAAGGTGGGAAGAATGAAGAAGAATTAGAGGAAAACAAAGAAGAAGAACCGGAAGAGGAAACTGAGCAATCCAGCCAGGAAGAAGGGGAGGAAATAGAGCAATGCAACGAAAGTCCCCTGCAAAACCCTCTGCAAGAAAATGAATTGGCCCAAATTTTGGCCAATATCGGCAAATATGTCCAACCTCACGGCCCACTCAACCCCGATACTGAAGGAGGGTCGCAGGAACACTCTGCTCATGATAAAAGTGCATTTGAGGAGATGTGTGATGAGGAGGAGGAAGAAGAACAGTCTCAGGAACACTCTGTTCCCAGTCAGAATACACCCGAAGAAATGCACGGTGAAGAAGAGGTAGAAGAAGAAGCTGCCCAGGAGATACTAGAACAAACCAGGGTTTCTACCCCTGAAAAACCTGATCAACAAAACACTGAAAAGTGTTCGAAGAAGGAAACATGGAAAGTTGCCAAGGGGAGGATATTATCCCTAAAGTACAAAGCCCAGGCCTGAGAAAAGTAACAGCTATTCCTTCTAAGAAAAAAATGAAATTAAAAAGTTGCGAAAGGAACAACAGAGATTGCTTAACGTAATTAAGCAACTTCGACAACAAATAAGAGTCTTAAAAATGGGGAAAAGCTCAAAAAGAACCCCTGGAGCAAAGCATGCATCCACCCAGGCAAAACCCCATAAGAAAAGACCAAGAAGACTCAAGTCAAACCTATTATTCAGAATCACAAGGAACATCATTTGGTTGTTGCAAATGTAGAAGCACAAACGGACAACACACGGACCTGTGATAAGGAAGTCCAGACAGAGGTAGTGTCCTCTAACATTACGACCAACCAAACAGTGCGTGAGAAGGAAACACAGGCTGTAAGAACCAGATGTCGCAATAAGGAGATCCAAGTAGATCTCCAGCCCAAAAATGTCATGATGGATAATGACCCAAGGATAGTAACTTTGCAAAAAGATTTGGCACAAGCCCAGCAAACGATAGAAAAACTCACTAAGGAAACTTTTCCTCAAGAGAAATACTAGAAGTTACAATAGCAGCTAAAGAACATCAATGCATCGGAAAGGCATGCCTTCGATGGATGGCGAAGAGCAAAGGAAAAAGTCAAAAAGGTAACCCATAGACTAGACACAGTTATGCATCAAATGGATACCTTATGCTCTTTGTATACTGATGTTCTAGCATGTAGGGCACCCGCCAAAAACTATGCTTTGTTTTTTATGGAAAGATATTTACAATTGAAAATTAAGGTTGTCAAGGCAGGAATGCCTATAGAGATAAAAACCATTGATGATTTCATAAATTGTTGTAAGAATTCCAAGGTGAAATTTCAGCGATTGTTATGTGAATTTTATTTGCACAATCTTGTGTTAGATGGAGAAACAGAAAAAAACCCTAGCCCTTTTGTGGGTGATATCCAGCTTCAGGCATTTATTTCTTTTGTTGTTAATTAGATAAAGTGGCTTAAAGCCTACAATATCTTCTAGAGATGGGAGAATGGGTTAGATCTATGGGTAAGGGGTGAACCTAGAAACCCATTACAATTATGGAACAAACATAGGAGCTTAATGAGAACTCAGGGTGTGATCCAGACATTGGGACCTATTCACACAGCAGTCATCCAACAAGGGGTAGAATACTTCCTAACCATCAAAGACCTTTCCATAGCAGCAGCCAAATTTCGATACTAGACTTCTAATCGGAATATCCAAAACAAAGAGCCATTCAATTATGAGAATTTTAAGCTAGCTGCTAACTACTTGGTTATCTATGGTGACCTCATCTTGAGAGAAGGCTCGTCTTGGTTAGGCTATCGGTTTCAAAGTCCAATCATCTGGTATCCTACACCAGGATATAGAGCCTTATATGAGTTACTTGAAGGTTAGACAGGGCATATTTTTGAAGTCTTAGTTAGAAATCATGGTTCTAGACCACTGATTGAAAATCCTTCTCCAACCTATTCCCTAACTTCCTTGCATGTCAATTACAATGTTTTCATGAGGGCATGAAAAAGGGTAAGCAGGGGAGGTGTGTTGAGCATTAAAAAAGGTATGTAATTGCCACTCATTTCTTTATCTTTTCCTTTAATTCATAACTTATTTACATTCTAAGATGGGTATAGGATAAAGGATTATGATAAAGTTAAGGGGATTTGTGATTAATGTAAAATACCTAATTATTACCTTTTTCTATGCAGAAAATGAAGAAAATGGAAGATCACCATTTCAGAGGAAAAGACAAGGTAAAACCAATTGTTGTCCCTTTGATAGGGAACCACATCCAGACGAGGAAATCAAGGTCAGAGCGCATGGGCCAGGAAAAGGAAGAAGAAACACCATATCAGCACAAGAGGACGAAGAGATAACTGAAGAATAACGATATGGCGAAACCCTCAAGATCCTATGATCTTGAGGGATTGCTACCTTAAGAATATCTGTATCTTTGGTATTTCCGCCTAGCCACTATAAAAAGGGATAGCGCTACTAGCCCAAGGGGCAGACTATTGTTGTTTTTATAGAATTTGCTATGCAATCTGAACTTTGATCATCGGCTCTCCTTAAAGAGCAATTACTGTAACTATGTTTTTATGATTAGTATATAAACTTCATTGTCATTCCGTCTTTGATTCTGGAGTAACCGCAGCAGTGCGTCCCTAGTGGCTAAGGGCCCAACCCTAGTGGAACACTTTCTTCCTGTATTATTATTTTCCGATTACAAGTCGTGTGTGGTTTGGTTTTCTTTCCTTGCTTCATTCAGTAATCTGTTGTTCCTTGACATTTCATTTACTGGCTTTGTTATATTTAATTCGTATTTGAATAATAAGATTATCATTGGCAACTGGAATGTTATGCTATTCAGTCTGAAATCATATTGCATTGTTGTTCATTTACAGATTGACATTACTGTGTAACATTTCTGTTCATTATAGATTGACGTTACTGTTCATTTATAGAGTAACATTTTTGTTCATTTACAGATTGGTATTGTTGTTCATTAGCTACGGTTTACCCATAACTATGATTGTTGTTCATTCGGATTACCGTTCCATTGTAATTGCAATTGCTATTCCCTTATAACTGTGGTTAATATTTATCATGCTAAACTCAGATTACTCATTCCATCATTCTATATTCGTTGTGTGTTTACATTTGATTTAGTTCGCTGTTCAATATTTTGTAGACTTACTTAAGCTTGTTGTTCCTTTATTGGTTTCTTGTTCAAATTCATTTACTAGTTAAATATTGCTGCTCAATTCCTTTATATTACGATTACTGCTTAATTCATTCCTGTAAGTTAAGCCTCATTGTTCGATCTTTTCAATAGATTAGTTGTTGTTCCCTTTTCTGTTAATTGAATTGTCATTTCAAGTAATTGCTTTGGTGTGAACAAAACGATCTGCAACTGTAGAGAACATTGACTATTGTTGTCTAGTTTCCAGATTGGAGATCTTCTCTTTGATTGTTTGTTATTTGCATCAGTTTACAAAGGAAAGAGTTATCATTACTGCATCCTTGACTGATGAGTGTTGTACTTTCTTAAGTGAATGATTTAGTTACAAATCATTTCAATTTCTTGCAATTACATTTAGAGTTTGTTTCCAGCATTGATTTAATTTTGTAAAAGCACTATACTACTAGCATTACTTTTGACAAGTGACCACCTGAGACTGAGTACACTCTTGAAATAACAAATCATACCTGGATTGATAATTAATGTAGGGTAAATAGAGGTTAGAAAGACCCTTTCTACTGCTCAACAATTTCCATCCCTACAAGTTCAAACTGAAGGTGCATAGCAAGGAGGACAAAATGTGCAGAGTCCATCGTGAAGCAATGAATCTAAATCAACCATTCCACATAAAACAAGAAGTTTGAGATAAATTTATGAACAACTAGGCCAACCTAGATCCACCATTTTAACTTCATATCTATTAAGCACTGAGAAGGATCAAATCTCTCAAGTTGCAAACAACCTTTTTTGAGTTTAAAACTTGAGAAAAAGGTTGCACCTCGAGAGATTTGATCCCTCTTGGTGCCTTTATAGATCCAAAGCTAAGATGGATCTAGGCTGGTTTAATTTATTATAATTAATTTTTTAATTTTTTTTTTAAGTTTTTTTATTTTATAAAATTATTGATGTTTAATTATAATTAAATTTTTATTTATTTTTTAATTTTGTTTATTTTGTTTATATGTAATTTTCTTGAGCCAAAATGTTTATACAACACAACATAACATATTCTTACAACATCTCTTCCATATTAGGCTAAAGAGTGTCTCTCGACGCAATAATGAACAAACACATTATTTTTACTGTCTTGACAACCAACACATTTGAAGAAACAATAAAAAATAACGAATGGGTTGAAGCTATGAATGAAGATATTGCAACCATAAAAATGAATGATACTTGGATCCTTGTTGATCTACCAGAAAGAAAAAAGTGTATTGGAGTCAAATAGGTCTATAAGACCAAGTTTAATGAAAAAGGGGAAATTGAAAAGAATAATGCCATATTTATAGCAAAAGGATTTGCATAACAACCTGGAGAGGATTATGAAGAAACCTTCACCCCTGTAGCAAGATTGGATACTGCCATAAAAGTATTAACAATAGCAATAAATAATCATTGGTCAATTTACTAAATGGATGTGAAATCAATATTTTTAAATGGGATCTTTGTTGTACCAAGAAATCCCTTGACACAAGGAGTTGTTGCTCCATGGATTTTGTTCAGAATTTTCTAGACGATATGTGGAGGAAAGCGGGAATTCCCTAAATGCCAATCAAACACGAGTATAATTTTTCAACTTAGAAAGCCAAAATATGCGTACCTAAACCCTTGTAAGTTGGTGAAGACTATTGGATCTGAAACTGATCATTGGAGAATCTGTGTCCATGCAAAGATTTAAGTCCTAGCCACTGCGATCCAAATCCCTGCACACAAGTATTAACAAACAAAGAAATGATTGTCTTTCACAGAGGGAATATTAGCACATAGAAACCCAAAATTTCATCAACATACATTCAATGAGCACAAAATATATGAAAGGGAAATCATCAACTTTTATTAAACAATCAAAATGAATACATTCCACCTTTAGTATTGATCATTCTTCCTTAGCCTCCAATCCTTGCCAATTCCTATACAATGGATAGTCTCACATCACACAAGAAAATAACAGAGCTCTCATAGATTAATTTTGAATAACTCCTCTCCTCTTGATAGGGCTATTTTATATAGGCCTTTTGTACCTTTTGGGAGAATGTATATGGACACCTAGAGGCTTGAGAAGTTAGGAAACTTCCACAATAATTGGCCATAACGATTAATGGACAAATAGGTTGAGTTGATCTCCTTGGGAATGACAAAATCTAGAAGTTTGACCAAAGTTGCTCCTAGTAAAAGGCATTCTTGCAAATGAGTTGTAGGGTTGTACACTACATGACAGTGACTAAGTGCAAGATGTTAGTTTCTTAGGAGCAACTATGGTGCTAAAATGGCATATCAAAGTGGAAAAGGTGCGCATTAAGGTCAACAAGATAGGCAATGGTTAGAGGTCTCTCATATTGAGACAAGGATGTAAAAATACGCTATAACAATCTTAGAAGAAGAAGTTTATGTAGATCAACCTCCAAGTTGTGAAATCAAGTGTCAGGCTTCGTATGGTTTAAAACAAACCCATAGAGCATAGTACAACAAAATTGATTCATATATGCTCAACAAAGGATTCAAACACAACGTGAATGAACCCACTCTCTACACAAAAATGGCTCTGCAAGGTAATATTTTAATTGTTTGCATTTATGTTGATGAGATTTACACAGGAAATTTGCATCTTGAAAATTTTCAAACAACCATGGAGAAGGAATTTGAGATGACGAATCTTGGTCACATGAAATATTTTCTTGGGATAGAAGTTGAATAGACTAAAAAAGGAATCCTCATTTGTCAAATAAAGTATGCAATGGGCATTTTGACAAGATTCTAGATGAGTGCATGCAAGTCAACATGCATGCCAATTGTCTCATGAACCAAGCTAAGCAAAGCAGATAACAATGCAACAGTGAATTCCACTTTGTACAAGCAGATAGTAGGCTGTGTAATGTATCCCATAGCAACAAGGCTCGACATAATTTATTTAGTCAGTCTTATATATACAAGTTCATGGAGTCACCAAAAGAAACTCATTAGAAAGCAGAAAAAAAACTGATTTTAAGGTATATTGCAAGAACAATACAACATGGAATTTGTACATTGATTCAAAGGACAACCATCTTGTTGGTTACACAAATAGTGATTTTATAAGATGTCTTGATGATAGAAAGAATATCTCAGGTTATGCATTTCATCTAGGTACAAGACTCATTTCCTGGGCATCCAAGTTGTAGCTCATTATCCCATTTCATCAACATAAACAAAATAGCAACAACAAAAGAAATGTGTTAAGTAGTTTTGTTAATAAGTTTGATAGGTGATCTTGAGCTTGGAAAGAAAGAGCCAACTCTTCATTTTTTTGTGATAATATTTCAGCTATTACACTTTTCAAAAATTATGTGTTTCAGGATAAAAGTAAATGCATTGATATGAGGTATCACTTCATTTGCAAGCATGTCAACTATGAGGATATATCTCTTCATTTTTTTGGATCTAGAGATTAGTCAACATATATCTTCACCACGCCATTGGGAAGAAATGTTCTTGAGTTTCAAAGACAACACTTAGGCATTATTAGTGTTGATAAATATATAAATTGAAATTAAGAAGAAGTTTTGATAAATTGCATATTGTTTAAAATCGAACAATATTTACATGTTAATCCATTAGGACACTTAATTGGCAGTTCAAATCTTTTTTAGAATAACTGCATTTTTAAAATTAGTTTATTCAATTAGTTAATTCTATATATCTTTAAAATCTCATAGGGTTAGATAATTCTAAAATTTTCTATTTTACATGGTAAATTATACCAAATGTGTTTTGTATTATCTTCATTACTGTTTGTACTCGTTAATTTTAAAATCGTTCTACCAAAAAAATATGTTTGAAAGAGGAAATCATGTTTGGTTAAAAAATGTAAAAAATAAATAAACGAGGATCACAATTTCCTTTATGATAATAGAAACCTTACATGATGAGTTTTCCGAAATGATAACAAAAATTTAGTAAATAGATTATTTTGAGATACACAAAAGGTTAGTAATGTTCAAGAAAACAAATTCTTAATAAGTATCTGGTTATGTTTTATTGTTTATCATTGATTTTCTCTTTGAAATCTAAATTCCACCCATACTAATATTAAAATAATGTTTTAGTAATAAAAATTATTATAAATCATCATAAACGTTTTAATAAAGAGAATGTATGATTCGTTTGATTTCTTCTAATAAAGATACAGAAAGTCCCTCTTTTTTATTATTATATAATATATACATATATATATAATATATAGATATACTATATATATTATTAATTAACGAGTTTAGCCTTTATAAAGGGATAAACAACAATTCAACAAGTAAAGTAGTTTCTTCAAGAGTTCAACTGATATTACTGAGATCCTTTAAAACACAATAATGCCTTGGAAAATCTCTCAACAACCTCTTGCTTGCTCTTTAGTGGGAGTAATATGAAAGAATGGGTCCTAATACATAGGAACTCAGTTACCAATTAAAAGTTACATTCTTAATAAGTATAAAAAAATAAAAATCAATTGAGCAGTAAAAATAAAGAAAAAGAAATGGTCCTAATAACTAGGGTAATTTAGTTACAAATTCTTAATAAGTATAAAAAAAAAAATCAACGAAGGGAAAAAAAGACTCCTTAAAAAATAGAAAACAACAAAAAAAAGTACAAATTGAACTCATGATGACTTTTCCACCCCTAAGGGGCAATTTCCTCCACCTAAAACACTTATTGTAATCGAAAAAATGAGGTCATACCAAAGGTTTAGTGAAGATTTTTGCAACTTGTTTTTCATTAGGAAAATACTTCAAGATGAGAACACCATTCTGGATAAATTGAAATGAAGTACATGTGGATCTTAATATGTTATGTTTTTTAATGCTCCACTAGGTTAGGAGAATTTTGTGTGGTACGTTGATTACAGCACCAAGGAGTAGTAGGATTATCTGAATGCAAAAATTTCATTAGTTGTTGGAGCCATAAAACTTTATGGCTAACAAGAACTATAACACAATGCTTAGCTTTTTCATAGGATGATGCAGTTGCTAATTGCTTCTTGCAAGACTAGGAAATAGGGGTAGAACCAAGGCGATAAACAAAGCTTGGTGTGGAATTTTGATCATCAATTAAAACAATCCATCTAACAATTTGAGAAGCACCAAACGTATATTGAATGTCAAATGTGGTAGACTTTTGAATGTACTTCAAAATATTCGTTGCAACTTTCTATTGACTCTCATGAGAGGATCTTGAGAGACAATGCCTAATGCAAAAGAGATGTCATGACGTGTATGAGTTAAATATAGTAGATTCTCAATTACACGTCAAATATAGTAGATTCCCAAGCAATTGAGAGAATTGAGACACAATGCCTAATGCAAAATGCAAAAGAGATGTCATGACATGTATGAGTCAAATATAGTAGATTCCCAAACAATTGTTGAGACATGAAGAATTAACATGGAGTGTGGAGAAATTGGAAGAAAGGGTGATACTTCAATGAAAGGGAGTAGGCGCAAGCTTATAGTTATCCATACCAAAGCAATTAAAGCGATGAAGCAAATCAAATGCAACTTCTGTTAAAAATTTGAGATCCCTTCAAATATGTAGACCAAGAAACTAATGCAGAAGTTTGAAATATGTCATATCAAACTGTCCCATTGATACTTTCTTAACACTCTAAATCATAGATGAAGAAACCCTTCGAGAAGTAAATTATCCGTATATAGAACCAAAATCAAGACATTGATGCTTTTCTCTAAGTGTAAACTTTAGGATAAGAATGACAATGATTGAACACTTAAGTAATAAAAAAAAAATATCCATCTTCTCTTGCCATGCTCGAGGGACCATACAATGAATGCCCATGTTTGCAAATAAGAGAAGCATCTTACATAAAACTAGGAGGTTTCTCCAGGTAGATTTTCTCATGTAAATCTCATACAAAAAAGTGCTTGAAAATTTCATACAAAAGAAGTGCTCTTCACATTCATTAGGTAGATTGAAGAACCTTGGGAGATAGCAAGAGAAATCAAAAGTTGTATAGAATTCATCTTGGAAACAAAGAAATTCCCTTGGCCAAAATATGTGCTTTATGCTTGTCAACAAAGCCATTTGTTGCATATTTGGTTTTGTAGACCCATTTGCAAACCAAGTTGACTTGATTTCCCATAATAATATATAATTTTAATTGTATAATAAAGATACTTTGCTGACTCGTTGGTTAGTAAGGATCAAAGACACTGGTTCCAATTTCATTCGATTTTTATAACTATAAATAGGGATATAGTCTAGTGTAGTGAACCGATTGTTGTCCTTTAGGAAGAGGAATGAGATCTTATGTGACAAACTTGTCATGGTAGCATCCCATTTAAGTATTCCAACATTATCAAAACACTAGGGTAGCCATCCCATTTAGGTATTCCAACTTTATCAAAAACATGGTGTAGATCATCTAAAATGGAATGAATCAAAAAGGAGACATGAGTGGTTTTTGATCAAGTATGGTGAGGGTAAAAGATATAATAGTTGAAATCAATTGGATTAAAGCCATACTTGTCATGCTTCTTTTGTTTATGAAAAATACTCAAATGTTGTTCTTGTTCAAGTTATTCTTGTTCAGGTTGGCCATGTTTTTTTTTCTTGTAAATAAGATGTGTTATATTACTATATAGTAGAGGTATTTACAAAAGTTGGTTTGTGTGAGACTGTCTCTCCAGCACAAGAGCCAACGACCCTCACCATTTTGGTAGCCAAATTGATAGAATTACAATGAAGCTTAGCAAAAAAGAAGTTTTGTTTGCTATGAGAATTACAATTATCAGAACCAAGTAGACAAACAAAGACCAAAATTGATGTTGACTCCAAAAAGAGACCATAAATCTGACACAAACCAAAACTGTCTGTTCCCAGGGCCTTTATTTTCTACACTGAAATTGTCGCCACACTCTCTGCCACGACCTCTAATTTGAAAGGGAGAAGAAACGCGTGTTATGGGTTGGCGGCGATCGGGTCGTCATCCAGTTTGATTGGCTACTTCTGGGTGCTCCCTTCCTGCGGCGCCATGGAAGATGGCTGGCTTGGGGAGGTTCCCGTCACTTCTTTCTTCACACTGGGGGAGCAGTTTGCAGGCGAATGCATCTTGGCAGTAGCCCTTTTCTTTAATATTGTGTAGTGAGGAGATTCTCTTGTAACAAAACGACAGTGATGGACAGACTCCACATAAACTACGAATTTGTTGGTGAGGTTGTCAATATTTTTCTCCACCACCTTAGAGAGCTCTGCCTGGTCTTGCATGGCTAGGCCAAGGATGGTCTTCATTTGCCACAAAATATCGATGGATCATGTATAGATGTTTCCCCTTGCTCTGGTGAGAGAAGGGTCTAGGATCCAAGCGAGGAAGCTCCTCTTCTTAGAGCTCTAGCCTAAGCCTCTAAGTTTGCAATTATTTCTTGGGTTTCGGGGTTCACAACTATAGAGTAATTGAGAGTCGTGCGTCTTGTCGAGGACTCTGGGAGGAGAGCCTAAGGAGTTCCAGCGCAACGAATCTTGACCTCGGTTGCGCCCCCGACTGGGAGCCGGACTAGAACTTTGCTTGGGAGCCATGGGAGGGGAAGGGGCAGACAACAGGCTGATCGCAGGGGGGAGATAGTAAAACCAACGGAATAGAGCAGACGAGATGATAGGGAGGAGATGGTGAGGCAGGTTATTCATAGGGGCGGGAGAGCCTCGAGGGGTGGGGAGATGAGGGAAGGGGAATGAATTTGGAGCCTGGGAGGTACCATAGTTAGGTGGTGGAGAGGGTACCTTCCAAGACTGATTGGATAGAAGGACAATGTCCCTGCAAGAGAATAGAGCCACGAGAGGTTTATAAGGCACAACTATCATTAGGAGGGCAGACCAGGGCATATATTCGTCAGAGCCACAGTACTCCAAACTTCTTAATCCATCATTGATGTGACTTGGGATCTTCGAATGGTTGATGTTCATTTTTTGGTTGTCCTTGACATTTATGAATTTGCAATTCTAATGAAGATCACCTTGTTCCAGGTCATGCCATGACCTTGATCACAACCGGAGGTTACTTGTTGTTCCTTCATTAGCCAACTTGTCCTTGGGATCTTCAAATGATTGATGTTCATTTTTACGGTTGTCCTTGGCATTTATGACTTTGCAATGCTAACAAAGATCATCGTATTCTAGGTCATGCCATGACCTTGATCACAAATAGAGGTTACTTGTCGTGCCTTCGTTAGCGAACCTATCCACCAACTTGTTCCCTTCTCTTCTCATTGCCTAGAAGTGAATCCCTTCCATGCTTTCTATATTGTTTTTTATTCTCTGTAAGACTTTGCTTAAATGCCAATTGTCAGACTCCCTGGTAGCATCCATTCCCTGCTGACCTATGTTACTAGAGTCGAATCATCTTCAATGATCAGAGGGCTAAAATTGTAGCATTTTGCAATGGTGATCCTGTGTTCCAGAGCATGAAGTTCGACAACATTATTGGTAGAGGTGCCAATGTTGCCATCATAAATCCTTAGGATTTCCCCTTGAGCATTCCTGAAGACTCCCCCATAGCTTGCTGAGCCCGGGTTGCCTTTGGTCGCACCATTTCTAGAAATAGAGGAGGAAATAGGTGCAAGAGTAAGATGGAGATCCAATAAGGAAAGAATGCTCATATCCGAGCTGTTAGGAGGGTCGATGGGACCCTGAAGAATAGAGGAAGCCACAGATTCCCCAATAATTTTCTTGACAATAGAGAGGGTGATTTCCTCCTGAAGTGAGATTCACTGGAAGATTTTGGAGTTTGTTTCCTTCCAAAGTGCCCAACAAGATTCCATGCCCTATTAACAGGAGGATTGGGGGAAAAAGAGGATCGCTAGTTTTCGATGGTGTTAAGAATTGAGGAGGGATCTTGATCCGTTTCTCTAAAGACCCTATACACCCAATTCCAAAGGTTGTTCGCGTAGGGGCATTCATTCAACAAATGATTTGTAGTTTCTTATTTTTGCTGACATAGGTTGCATATGGAGGGTCCAATGAATCCCTTTTTTCTGAGATTATCCCAAGTAAGAATTTTCTTGTGCATTATAAGCCATAGGAAGATAGAGATTTTTGGCTAGTGTTTCCTTTCCCACAACGATTTCCATTTAAGCTCTGGTTGAAGTTGGTCATGGAGAGCAATGTATCTATAACCTTCCTTTATATTGAAGTTCCCAACTCGGTTTTTTCCCCATCTGATCTTGTCCTTTGAGGTGTCATAGAGAATTTTTCTTTTTTGGAGTTCACTCAAGAGCTCCAGCCACACCTGAGGGTTGATTGGGGGATCCCACTCTTTCTCATCTATCCATTCTCTCCACTAATCACTTCCAGTGTTGGGTTTTCAATAATGGCAAACCCTACTTTTGTTGTTGTTTTTGCATTCCATTCTTGATCTGTCTGAGTTGATCCTTATCAAGGTTTTCCCTTTGTTTTCAAGCATCTTCCCAAAAAGGGCCTTGTCACCATTTCCCACCTCCCAGAAATTGTGTTTATGGATAACTGCTCGGTTTTCCCATGCCTAATTCCATATGACCAAACCCTTTATGCTCCCATTGAGCCTTATAATTTGTTCCTGCGAGTGGGTGGGAGCATATTTTGCCTTCCAAAGGGTTCCCCACAGGGAGTTGTGGTTAACTATCCATCGCCACAAAGTTTTAGCTCCCAAGGCTTTTCCTAGGATCTTAGGGTCCCTAAGTCCAAGGCCACCATCTTTTTTGGGCTTACACAATTTTTCCAAGGAAACTAATGCCCACTTCAGTTTCTTTTCCGCACCTCTCCATAGGAAGTTCCTTTACAGATTTCTAATTGAGTTGGAGATCACTTTAGGGGTAGCCAAAGCCGAATATAAATAATGAGGAATACCTTGTAAAATAGATTTCACTAGAACGAGGAGACCTGCCAGATTTAGTGATCTGAAGGTCCAATTGGCTAGCCTCTTTTCTAGCTTGATTATCAGAGCTTCCGAAGTAGAACGATCCATTGGCTTGTCAGTGAGGGGAACACCGAGGTATCTGAAGGGGAGGTTGCTTATTTGAAATTCAAGGATTCTAGCAATGTTTCCTTAAATAGCAGGAGGAGTATTGAAGAAGAACAACTTGGATTTTTCTTGATTGATGGAGGTACTAGAGACAGAAAAGAAATCAGAGAGAATGGCCTTGAAGGATGAGGCTTCTTTTACAACGGGGAGACCCATGAGCAGAGTATCATCCATAAATTGTTGGTGAGTGGAAGGAGGAGCGAAGGTGTAGAGTTTGAGGCCAAAAAGGACATTAGAAGACAAGGCAGCAATGATGGAGCGGCTGAGCCCTTTTGCCATGATGACAAAAAGAATGGGTGAAATTTGTTGGATGCCTCTAGAGGGGTTGAAGGGCAAAGAGGGGGATCCATTCAAGAGGATTGAGAAAAAAGCTCCTAAAACCATCGCCATTATCCATTTTATGCAATCTTTGTGAAACCCAAAATCTGCCAGTACTTCTCTCATTTAAGCCTAATTGAGTTTGTCGAAAGCCTTTAACATGTCCAATTATATCATCATACCGGGTTTCCTTTGGATTTTGAGGTAGTGGATTAATTCATGGGAGAGGATGATACTATCCATAATTTTCCTACCTTCCACATAGCCGGTTTGGTGTTGGGAGATCAAGAGAGGCAAGATGATTTTTACTCTATTAGCCAAAACTTTGGAGATGATGTTGTATATAACATTGCAGAGGGATATGGGACAAAATTTGTCTGGGGAGTCTGCACTGTCACCTTTAGGAATTAGACTGAGAAAGGTGGCAATGAAAGCTCTTAAGACATATTTCTGGATTCTAGATTCCTCCACCAGGGCATGGACCTCATTTTTTAAGATAGGCTAGCAAGCGTTGTAGAAGTCAATGGTGAACCCATTTGGGTTAGGCGCTTTCCTGTTGCGAATATTCATGACTACTTGATCATTCCTTGGATTTGTAAGGAGAGTGTTGAAGTACTGATTAAGATCCTCTTCCATTTCCTCGTAAGAATGAATGAGGTTTCCCTCTATGTTCTTTAGAGCTAGTATTATGTTCTTATTTTTGTGTTGAATCATCGATCGATGGAAAAAAACAGAGTTCCTCTTTCCACATTTTGGCCAGTTTATTCTAGATATTTTATGCCAAAGTTTCTCTTATTGTAGAGCCCTTTCCTCCCAACTTTGTTTTAGTTTAAGCTCTTCTTGTTTTCTTTGATCTATGATGCCGTCATTGATGATTTGTTGCTAGAGGAGTTCCATTTTATGCTCCAAGTTCCTTTTGTCGGTGATTATATTGTCAAAAGTTTCCCTGTTCCATTTTTTGATTTCCTCTTTGATGTATTTTAATTTTTGCTTAAATGTGTACATCTTATTTCTAGTTCTTCTCTTCAAGTTGCCCAACCATTCCCTCATCTTGCCCAAGAAATCTGGGTGGTCCAATCAAAAGGATTCGAATCTGAAAGACTTGTTTTTTGGGCCATGAGAGATGTGAAGCTTCAGGGAAATCTACCAATGATTAGAACTAGCTTGAGGGAGAATTGTTGCGTCCATTTCCCAGGAGGTGAGATAGACTTCTTCTAAGAGGAGGAAATGATCTATCCTGGAAGCTATTTATCTTTATCCTCCTATTCTATTATTCCAAGTGAAGGTGTCGTTACTTGTATGGATATCTATGAGACTGAGGTTTTCTTAGGTGGATAAAAAGTGTAGAAATTTCACCGTAGATTAAACTGATTATGCAATGTACTAAAGCAAAATACTTAATCTACTTCTACAATCAAACTTGCGGAAGCTTAATCGATTTTGAGCAAGATCAAATAGAACACATATAACAGAGAAAATATTCAATCACACATGAAACACAGAAGAATACTCTGGGGAAATCCTCAGCTAAAAACCCCGATCTTTGTATTATCATACAAGTGGAAATATGTCTGGATTACACAAAGCATTAGCTCACAAGCTATCCTGCTCTCAATACAATCCCTCTCCTGCTCATAGATAGTCAAAGGCTTCTCACAAACCTTCTCCTCTGCCCTCCAAGCTCCTATTTCCTTGCGTAGTTTCTCTTGGGGTCCAATGTTGCCACCGGTGTGAATTTACCTCTCACACAACACATTAAACTCAAAAGTAACTGCGCAGTCCTGAAGGAGATAATTCCTTCTGCATGGACGAGTTTCCTATATAGGAAAAATCCTCCAACTGATAGTACACTATCCCTTCCTTTGATCTCAACTGTGTCTCTGATTGTACTAACATGCATGAGTTATTTATGAGAGAATATTCAGTTATATGAAGTGGAGCAGTTACATGCATGCATGCATTAACTAACTGAACTCACAATTAGTTCAACAAACTATTTGAACTAATATAACTGGACTTAACTCAGTTAACTGAGCCAACTAATTACATCTCAATATTACAACTCATCCTGATCTCTTTAACTAAGGGATAAATTCCTCAATTAATGGGATAACTGTTGCATGTCCTGATCCAAATGGGATCCTAGAACACTCTCTAAGTTTTCATGAACTCTCTAAAAATCATGCCAAAGATTAAAATTCTTATAAAGATAAATCTATCGGAAGGAATCCTTAGACAGTTGCAATGGCAATCAACGCAGATCAAAGAGGGTCGTCGATCTAGCGCGCAGAGAGGCAGACCATGGTAACGCGCGCTAACACCAACCAACAAATGTAGGGATAAATTTAAGCAGTGGAGGTAGTTTCTAATATGCGATTAGTGACAAGTCGCTAATCGCATATCGTAGGGAAAACTTATTAGTGAAGAGAAACCCCGAGCACCCAGACCCGAAATAAGTATAAAACGCAGAAAATATTGTTTCAGTTCCGTCGGAGCGAGATTCCACAAAACCAGCAGAATATCGAAGGGGCTTCGAGCGGTAAGCGGTTTCAACTGAGTTCCGCCCGATGCCACACAGTGATCGCCACGCGTCTCGGGGGGGGAGAGAAAACCTCTCACATCGGACAGGTAAGCATCATGCTACTCAGCCACTCGATATGAACGATGACCATAGGATCTGGGGCCCCCAAATCAACGGCTGAGACATGATCTGATGGATGAACGGATTTGAAAAAGTTACAAAGCAAGGTCACATAGGATTTGAAGTCTAATATGGACGATGCATTGGGAGAAGGTCGTGTTTCACAAGCCTTCTTGGAGTTAACAAAAAAAATGGTTGTTTCAAATATGTCCAAGAGAACTGACACTCATCCGTTATGAAATAGGTGGCCACCTCCCTATGAGGCGTTATACAGTGACTGATTATGTAGGACAGAGGGATTCAAATGAACAGAGGTAGGGGAAGCGGAAATCCGGGAAGCGGAAACGAACAGTCAGGAAGCAAATTGGCTTAAAATCCATAAACTGACAGAGAGAGAAGTAAGCAGAAAGCAGAAAGCAAGAAAAGCAGTAGGCAGTAAGCCAAAAGCAGAGAGAAGAAACCGAGCTAACCTATAGAAGCAAAGGCAGCATCGAGCCAGAGTTAAGACAGAGACAAAGAGAGTCAGAGAATCTGTGTACTCCAGAGAAGGCTTGAGAGGTTCAAGTGCACTCCTCTATAATGCCTGTCATGTATGAGTCTCAGATTGGGCTCATACTACTGTGACCAATAGAGGTCAATAGTTCAGTGAGGAGAGTCTGTGTACTCCAGAGACTTAGGGAATCCAAGTACAATCTTATTGATTTGTATCTGTTGAGTGTGACTCAAATTGAGCTCACTGTTGTAAAAACTCTGTTTTGAAAACATAATAGAGAGGCCACCATTGAAGTCTCGACCGGAAGTCGTAGGCCAAGAGTAATGGTGAACTCCTTATTAAACTTGTTGTGTTTATATGTTTGCCTATTATGTTTTCTTTAATTGCTTCATTGCCTGTGTATTTCACAATCTTATCGATCCATTGCATAAAATAACATAGGCACATCCATGCACATGATTCTGTAATACCTCATTAATTGTCTTAGATCAATTCCAGATCAAGTGGTATTAGAGCTCTAAGTTGCTAAGGTTAGACAAGTTTGTGCTGGATTATTTTTCGTTGAATGCTAACTAGGACAAAGCTCAAATTAGGAGAAGGAGTGTTGGTTGAAGCTAACCCAGAAATTGGAAGAGTCTATCCAAGGAGGAAAATGGCAAAAGAAAGTCCCTTGGAATCAGACTCCCAGTTCATGGACAGTTTCATGACCATGAGAGCCATGGTAGAAGAAATGTATAGAGAATTTAAGAGAGGTAGAGGTGAAGAGTCATCAACCTCCAAACAAGATAAAGGAGTAGAAGAACCTCTTCTAGTTTCCCACCCAGAAAGCAATGGAAAAGAGGGAAATCCCTCTTCACCATCTTCCCCATCATCACCTTCATCATCATCTTCTTCACATAAAGAAAGCCCTTAAAAGAAAAAGAAGAAACCTTCTTTGATTAAATTAGATGTAAAGTTTGGTTTGCCAATTTATGACAGAGAATCGAATGCATAAAAGCTAGACAAACAAATTGATGTATATTGTAGAGTACATAACATCAATTCAGAAAGGAGAAAGATTAGGCTAGCTAGCCTACGCCTTGGAGGCACCACCCTGGTATGGTGGGAAGGTAGAACACAAGATGGCATGAAGAAGCATGGTATAATTCTTTCTACCTGGAATGAATTTGTTTCTGCCATTAAAAAACAATTCTATCCACTAGCTTATATGCAGCAAGCTATGATGAGTTGGCAAACTCTTCGCCAATTAAAAGGGAAAAGTGTACAAAGCTACACCCAAGAATTTAGAAAAAGAGCTTTGATTCTAGGAATTTCTTTAGACTCACCTAAAACTCTGCTGAAGTATATAGGTGGTCTACACAACTATTTAAAGCACACCATTCTCATGTTTAATCCTACTAGAATAGATGAGGTATATGTTCAGGCTACAAATCTAGAGGCTAGAGGCAAAAATGTGAACCCAGAAGTTAGGGGATCATCGAAACCCACTACAAGCAAGAACAAGGAAAAGAGAAAGAATAAATGGAAAGAGAGGAAGACAAATGTTGTACAAAAGACTAAACCTTCATGCACTCATTGCAAGAAGGATGGGCATGATGATGAACACTACTGGATTCTGCATCAGAAGCTGAGGCCCAAGAAGTATGATGGCAAAAACAAGAAGACTTCTGCAGCTATTCAGAAGGATTTGGAGTCAGACTCAGGGGATGAAACAACAATCACAGCCACAGGTATAAAAGGTAAAAATTTTGAAGCATCTACCAGTAATTCTGCACAATCTACTGATAATGAAGAAAATGAGAGGAAAAGACATGAGGTTCTTCATATTAGATTTATTTCCAAGCATCAAAAGATTGATACTTTGTTTGATAGTGGCTCACAAGTAAACTTAATTTCTAAAGCAATTTTAAAGAAGCTGGGATTACTAACCACACCTCACAAGAAGCCATATCCATTGGGTTGGGTATGTGATAAAGCAAAGCTACAAGTGACTAGACAATGTAAACTTAGATTTTCTTTTGGGTTAGCATTTGTAGATGAGGTTGAGTTAGATATTGTTCCCTTGGATATATGTGGAATTATTTTAGGAAGTACTTAGTTGTATAGAAAATCCATTTTCTATAGAGCTGAAAACAAGTATCAACTCGTTAAAGATGGAATTGAATATATTGTAAGAGCTCATAAACTCAAGAATAATTTATACTCTCATTAAACTTAGGGTAGATGAAAAGAATTGTAAATTCATGCAAACAATTTTTACTGATGGTTGTAAAGGAAAAGAAACCTAATAAAACCAATGTATTTGAAGGTTGTAATGCTAAACAACAAGCTGATTTTAAAAAGGTTGTTTCAGAATATGATATGCTATTTCAAGAAGCTAAAGGTCTGCCACCCAAAAAGGAAATAGTACATGATATTAATTTGCAGCAAGATGCTCCATTGCCTAACATCGGAATGTACAAGTTGTCCGCTTTAGAGAATGCAGAAATCAAGACGCAGGTACAGGAGTTGCTTGAGAAAGGGTTTATAAGACGTAGAACATTACCATGTGGGTCTCCAATTGTCTTGGTGAGAAAGAAAGATGGCTCATGGAGAATGTGCATTGATTACCGAGCACTGAATAAGATAATGATCAAAAATCATTATCCCCTTCCTCGCATAGATGATCTATTAGATCAGTTTAAAGAAGTTGTTTACTTCTCCAAGTTGGACTTGCATAGTGGCTATCATCAAGTGAGAGTTGTAGAGCAAGATGCATGGAAGACTGCTTTCAAAACAAAGCAGAGATTATATGAGTGGTTAGTTATGCCTTTTGGCTTAACTAATGATCCTGCTACTTTCATGAGAGTAATGAATGATGTACTCAGGCCTTTATTTGATGATTTTGTCATTGTATATTTAGATGACATTCTTATATTTAGTAAAACATGGGAAGAACATTTGAAGCATGTAAAGCAGACTCTAGATGTTTTGAAAGGAGAAAATCTTTATGTTAAGCTATCAAAATGTGAATTTGGCAAAACATCTTTCAATTATTTGGGTCATATTGTAAGGGGGTGGTGAATTGAAGATAGATCCCTCTAAGGTTGCAGTCATTGTAAACTGGCCTAAACCCAAATCTGCTGCAGAAGTTAGAAGCTTCCTAGGATCAGCACAGTATTGGAGAAAGTTTATTGCTAACTTTTCGTTGATTGCAGCTCCATTACATGCTTTAACATGATTGAACAAGGTGTTTCAGAGGGGAGGCAAACAATAGAAAGCCTTCGACACCTTAAAAGAGAAGATTAGTACAACACCAGTACTAGCACTACCCGATCTTCAAAGACCCTTTGAGATTGAAACAGATGCCAGTGACTATGCCATAGGAGTAGTGTTGATGCAGCATGGTAAACCCATATGTTATCATTCTGAGACATTTAATTCTATAGTATTTAATTATCCCACATATGATAAAGAACTGTATGCATTCATACAGAGTGTGAAAAATTGAAAACATTATCTAATGGGCAAAGAGACAGTTATACATACTGATCATCAACCACTTCAATATTTACACTCACAAACTAAGTTGCAGCAATCAAGACACTATAGGTGGATGGGTTTTCTACAACATTTTCATCTTGTCATCAGATATAAAAAGGGTATACAGAATAAAGTTACAGATATTTTGTACAGACCAATTATAAATGCATCTACTATACTTAAGCATAACTCAGTATTGCATGAAAGCTACATTGAATAATATTCTCAAGATATAGATTTCAAAGATATATATGCAACTTTAAGTCATGGCAAACAAGTAGAAGAATTAGATTATCATGTTAAGGACCAACTCTTGTATCATTTTGGAAAGTTATGCATTCCTCAAACCGAAATAGTAAAGATAATTTGAGAAGCACACACTTCTCTATTATCAGGTCACTTTGGGGTTTCTAAGTAAAACAGTTGCACAGCTGCAAAGATTTTGTTATTGGCCAAAAATGAATGAAACTGTTTCTAGATATGTAAGAGGGTGTACCATGTGTGCTAAAATCAAGCCCAACAATAGAAAACTAGGCTTCTACACTCCACTATCAGTTCCTTCTCATCCTTGGGAAAGTGTTTCCATGGACTTTATTGGGGGAATGCCTAAATCTAGAAAAGGTCATGATTTTTTATATGTTATTGTGGATAGGTTTAGCAAAATGTGTATTTTAATACCCAGTAACAAACAGATTATAGCTGAACAAACAAAAAAGTTGTTCTTTCAGCATGTATGGGTTCATTTTGGATTAACCACTTCCATTATATCCGATCGAGATTCCCGATTTTTTGGGAAGTTTTGGTCATGTCTGTGGGAATTTATGGACACCAGACTAAAGAAGAGCACAACCTTTCATCCACAACTAGATGGCCAAACAGAGGTGGTCAACCGAACAGTGATCTAGTTACTCAGAGGCTATTGCAACAAGCATCCCAAGCTTTGGGATGAACATTTATGTTATGTGCAACATTCTTACAACCATGCTAAACATTCTTCTACATAGAGATCTCCTTTTGAGACCTACTTTGGTTTCACACCAAGGTCTCCCTTGGATTTTGTCTTTGGTAAAGACATAGCAGTTGATGGACATAGTGATGTGGACAAGGCAACCAAGTTCACTGAACAAATCCAAGAGATTCACTAGGCAGTACAGGAATAGTTGGAAAAGAGCCAAGTCATGTACAAGGCAAGGCATGATAAGCATCGGATTGAGCATAGTTTCCAAGTTGGTGATCAAGTCTGGCTATATATCAACAAAGAAAAAATGAAAGGTGAAGGTAAGAAGCTGAAGCCAATAAGGTATGGACCTTTCAAGATACTTGAGAAAATCAGTGAAAATGATTTTCGCCTTGATTTTCTAGCTTACATGCACATCTATTCAGTAGTTAATGTAGAAAGCTTGAGAATATTTGAACCTTCATTGATTGTAGATCCCAAAGAGCAGAGTCAATTTCCTTCTATTAATGATCTTTTGCCTGAATATCTCAATGAATTGTAGGAAGATACAGTTCTAGACAAGAAGGTAAGAACTATGCACAGAGGGGATGTTGAGTACCTCAGGATTGGACTCAAAGGTTCAAAACCAAGCAATGCAAGATGGATAGAAATTGGGCAAGTGAGGAATATATACCCTCACTTGATTGATGCTTAAAAACCAACTTTTGGTGGTCCAAAATCTTTTTCAGTGGGAAGGTGTGATCCAAAATGGATCCTAGAACACTCTCTAAGTTTTCATGAACTCTTTAAAAGTCATACCAAAGATTCAAAATATCAAGCTATCGTGAGGAATCCTCATAACAATTGTGAATTGTGATCACCGCAGATCAATGAGGGTCATTGATCTAGTGCACAGAACGACAGACCATGGTAACGTGCGCTGACACCAACCAGTAAATGAAGGGATAATTTTAAGCAACCGAGGTAGTTTCTGATATGTGATTAGCTAATCTCATATCGCAGGGCAAACCTATCAGAGAAGGAAGGCCCCGAGCACCCAGACCCGAAATAACTATAAAATGCGAAAAATAATGTTTCAGTTCTGCCGGAGTGGGATTCCACAAAACCGACAGGATATCAGAAGAATTCGAGCAGTAAGTGGTTTCAATCGAGTTCTACCCGATGCCATACAACGATTGCCATGTGTCCCGGGGAAGAGAGAGAGAACTGCTCACATCAGACGGGTAAACATCATGTTACTCAGTCGCCTGATATGAACGACGACTGTAGGATCTGGGGCCCCTAGATCAATGGCGGAGACGCGTTCCGATGGATGACCAGATTTGACAAGATTATAAAGCATGGTCACATAGGATTTGAAGTCCGATATGTACGATGCATTGGCAACAGGTCGTGTTTCATGGGCATTCTTGGAGTTAACGGAAAAAACGACTGTTTCAAATATGTCCAAGAGAACTGACACTCATCCATTAGGAAATAGTTGGCCACCTCCCTGTGAGGCATTGTACAATGACTGATGATGTAGGATAGAGGGATTCAAATGGAAAGAGGCAGGGGAACCGGAAAGCTAGGAAGTAGAAATGAATAGTCAGGAAGCAAATCGGCTTAAAAGCCACAAACTAACAGCGAGAAAAGTTAAGTTAAGGGCAGTAAGCTGAAAGCAGAGAGAAAAAGCTGAGCTGACCTACAGAAGCAAAGGCAGCATCGAGCCAGAGTTTAGGACAGAGACAGAGAGAGTCAGAGAGTCTGTGTACTCCAAAGAAGGCTTGAGAGGTTCAAGTGTACCCCTCTGTAATGCCTGTCATGTATGAGTCTTAGATTGGACTCATACTACTGTGACCAATAGAGGTCAAGAGTCAGTAAGGAGAGTCTGTGTACTCCAGAGACTTGGGGGATCCAAGTACAGTCTTACCGATTTATACTTGTTGAGTGAGACTCAAATTGAGCTCACCATTGTAAAATCTCTACTTAAAAAACATAATAGAGAGGCCACCATTGAAGGTTGAACCAGGAGACATAGCCCAGGTGTATTGGGTGAACTCCTTATTAAAATTCTTGTGTTCATATGTGTTGCTTATTATGCTTTCCTTAATTGCTTCATTGCCTGTGTATTTCACAATCTTATCAATCCATTGCATAAAATAACATAGGCACATCTATGCACATGAGTCTGTAATACCTTATTTTTTGTCTTAGATCAATTTTGGATCAATGACAAAATTGCTAAATCATCATTGAACATAAAATTCATCAGATCTACAACCAATGGTTTACTCACCTGGCTATCAACTATTCTATCTAGCATAAGAAAATATATATAGAGAAGGCATGTTAGGTCCCTATACTACTAGTGTAACCCATTATTGTTATTAGTACAACCCTGTTATTATATTGTTGTGCCCGTGCAATCCCCATATTGTTATTATTGTGCCCCATAAAAGCCCACTATTGTTATTATTGTGCCCTTACATTATTATTGTTATGTTGGCTCTGATTATATTATGACCCCTTAGACTCCTATATATAGAAAGGAGTTCTTGTCATTTGTATCATCCAAGAATTGTTCATTTCTGTAATGTAAAGGAGGTTTCCCCATCAAAAAGGCTTATTTTGAAGGCATTTGTCTATCTTTTCTATCTTTTTGTGAGTTGGTTTCATAACAAGGAACCTCGTCTGATGATGATCAAGCCACTTATCTAGGAAATTCATATGAAATATATGATGGCAATTTCACAATTCTTTCATGTGCTCCTTTTCCTCAAAGGAGTTCAAGAAGAAAGCACACATGAGATCATCCCCTATTAGTTCACACAATCTTTCTGCAAACTTCTTGAATGTAACGACAGACAAGTTGTGTCTAATTATATCAGCATGGATCGAAAGAACAATCAAAGAGGAATTGATGTCCATACTTGAGCTATTTCTAGCAAGAGAACCACAGCCAACAATCTCACCTTTTTCTTAATTAAAGAAAAATTCAAGCGAAGCGATGAAGAGGTGGACCAGCCAAGCTGAATCGAAGGAGAAAAATAAGAAAATCTACTTTAAAATAGAGTTAAAGTGATTTAAAGCAGTTAAAGAAAAATTAAAGAGAGAATGGATAAGTCTCGATAGAGTTCCTATTGTTAACAACCATGCACCCTTTTGGGGAGTTTTTGTGGAGAAAAACTAGGAGAGGATCTGATCCATCCTTCCAATGCATCTTATATAAATGTAATGTGATAGGGTGTGAGATATATCTTATTTGTGAGTAAAATTGTGAGTGAGCCAGATGTAGTCGATTGTAAGCTGGGGTTTAAGGCTGAAATGCCTTAGCTTGGAATATAATTTGTTCTGTATATATATATGAAACGTGTTCTAGTATTGTGTACGCCTATGCCTGTGTGTATGGTATAATTAAGTTAAATCTTGTGTTGATCCAAATATCATGTATCTGTTATATGTAAATGTTTGTTAAAGACAGCATGCAACGCAGAGGAAGATTCTGATGATGATGGATAGATGAATGCTCTACCAGCGAAGAAATCACGAAGGAAACATGCTCCAGGATCTTGTTTTTTTAAAGAAATTGGGATTTTGGGCAACCCCCAAATTCTCATTTTCATTAGGTGGTATTAGAGCAGTAAAAGATTCTGCGGAACGAGAAATGAGTTGCAGTTGTTTTAAAGATGGAGATTTTATGGTCTTGCTATTGTGCAGATGGCGACAGCTGAAGGTGAGAAGATTTGCAACAACCTAGAGGATGCCAAAAGACCGAGTGCGGAGGGCTTGGTGAGGTATCATGTAACAGAGGAGGCTGTTACTGCAGAGGTTGGTTGCACTGAAGGAGTGCAGTGGAAAAAATTACTAAAGACAAGGAGAAGCATATGACCAGGAGGTCATAAATTTTTGTGCCTCGGGAGTCTGATGCAGGTGCATCTCACCTTTTTCTTAATTAAAGAAAAATCCAAGCGAAGCGATGAAGAGGTGGACCAGCCAAGCTGAATCGAAGGAGAAAAATAAGAAAATCTACTTTAAAACAGAGTTAAAGCGATTTAAAGCAGTTAAAGAAAAATTAAAGAGAGAATGGATAAGTCTCGATAGACTTCCTATTGTTAACAGCCATGCACGCTTTTTGGAGAGTTTTTGCAGAGAAAAATCATGAGAGTATAGGATCACCTCCCTAAGACTTCTTATATAAATGTAATGCAATAAGAGTGTAAGAGATATCTTATTTGTGAAGAAATTTGTGAGTGAGCAAGATGTAGCCGAGCGTGAGCTAGTTTTTAAGGCTGAAATGCCTTA